>OOIL02001452.1:1049462-1072677 GCA_900332095.2 Cuscuta campestris
ACGCCCCCCCCCCCCTCTCTAGAAACCCCTCCATCCAAAGTGACCTTTGTGAACTCTCCGAACGACTTGTCCGTGTTGATTGAACTGCAAAACAGATCTTTACTTGTTTGGACATTGTGTTTGTGTGTGTGTGTGTGTGTGTGTTTGGTTTGGGTGAATGTAATGAGTATAATTGGACTAGGCCTAATTATAGGGAAACTGTGAAATCAATGTACTAACTACTATTGACATAAACCGTTCTTCGACAATGGAATAAACCGTTTTTTCTTCTGCAATTTACCAAAAAATTTGAATGATTTCATGGAATCAGAACGAAAGTTGCATGAAGTGAACTCATATATCATTAAAGCTATATTCATTCATTCAGCACATACAATTCCAGAATCCATCTATGATCTGCAGCAACTCATTAAAACAATCATTTATAGCTTCTATAAATGTAACCTCACGGTTCTGTTAACACCGATTCTAGGACTCATTCCCATCAAGCAACAAATATTGAAATGAAGTTGAACTACCAATGGCAATGCACACTTATGTAAAAATATTACTCTTCAAGTCAAGAAATCTACAGAGACAAAATGACAGTTATGACTTGAAACCTTCCATTAGATACATAAAATTGTATCTGCTCTAATTTATGGCATATATCACTAATTAATAAAATAAAGCCATCATAACGTAGGGGGACGAAGAGCGTGGGTTAAAAATCATGGTATACTAATAAGAATAAACCAACCAAGAAGAATTACAAGGCCTTACCACAGTCCAAAGAATAATGTATCAGTGGGAACTCCTTTTGCCATTGCTATAGTAACTAAGGTACCATCTCACAAATTTCTTCAGCCCTGTTTGGAGATCAGTTGAGGGCTTATACCCAAGCTCCCTCTCTGCAGAACTAATATTAGCATGGGTGTAAAGAACATCTCCGTTTCTCGGCATCTTCATCATTATCTTATTCGCCTTCACCTTCAGCAATCTCTCCAAGATCCTCACAAGCTCAGACACCGGAACAGGAGAGGTATTTCCAAGATTGAACACCCGCAGCTGCGCTGGACCGGTTTTCTTACCACCACTACCGGTACTCTTCTCGGAAGTATCCAATGCAGCCAAACAGCCCTTGACTATGTCATCAATGTAGGTGAAATCTCTAGCGACAGTCGAGTGATTAGGCCCTTCGAATACAAGAATTCTTTTTCCTTTCAGAATGTCTCTTGTGAAGAAGAAATAGGCCATGTCTGGTCTTCCCCAAGGTCCGTAAACAGTGAAAAACCTCAATCCAGTTAAAGAAAGCCCGAAGATATGGTTATAAGTGTGGGCGATTTCCTCCCCAGCCTTCTTAGTGGCAGCATAGAGACTTGCAGGCTGATCTGTCCTATCCTTCTCTGAAAAAGGAACCTTTTTGTTCAACCCATAGACAGAACTTGAAGATGCCCACACCACAGAAGGTTGAGGATTGGCATTCTTGCAAGCCTCAAGAAGGCTGACAAAGCCTGCGATGTTGCTATGGACGTACGAGCCAGGGTTCTTCATGGCGTATCGCACGCCTGCTTGCGCGGCCAAATGCATCACATGGGTGAACCGAACAATGCCGAAAAGCTTCTTCAAGAGCTTGTAGTCATTGATGTCTCCCTCAACTATGTAAACACCGGAGCGGTCTAGCAGATCCTGGCGGGCCCTTTTCAAGGACTGCTCGTAATAGTCATTGAAACTGTCAATCCCCAAAACGCCATCGCCACGTCGTTTGAGGGCAACAGAGACATGGGTCCCAACAAATCCGGCTGCACCTGTGACCAGAACGGTAATGCCGTTTCTTGAACTGGCCTTTGCAGAGGCTCTAACTCTCTTCTCCCAAGCTGGGCCCCCATTGAAGCTGGTTCTGAGAGACCTCCTGTAAAGATCGGATTTTGCAGGGGCAGAAGTAGCAGTAGAAGAAGGGTCTCTGAAGAAGACATAGATCAGAGCCAAGAACACAAAGGACCAAAAAGTGAGCTTGGCAATGGAGGAATGGAGTCTAACCCTGCTGTAATGAGACTTCTCCTTCAACTTCCCAGGGGAGGACGACGACACATCGTCAATGTGCTTCATTTGGGACAGTACCCTTCGTAAATCTTGGGAGATTCAAGCGATACCCAGTGCGGATTTCTCCTGCGCCGAGGAGAATCGGGAAATTTCTGGCCAAGATTTTCTCGTGGAAGACGATGGCTAGGGTTAGGGTTGGGGGAGAAAAGGTGCAATCTTTATTCTCAATCGATCACGGGGTTTCCGTATAAGACCTGCAACGAGGATAGAAGTGCAGCGAGGATAGGACTGTGAAAGAGAAGTTGAAATTGCAGAGCTTTCGGTGCCTTTATTCGCGGGATTCCTTGCGGCTTCTCAGAGGAGATAAGGGGAAAATGGAAGAAAAGAATGAATGAATGAATTGTGACTTTGTGAGTGGTGGCGGGTGGGGGAGGGTAGTTGAAATTGGGCTATTTCTTATTTTTCGTTCGTCCAAAAAAAAAAAATAACATTGTTAAAATTTACATACGAGGGTAATGTTTAATTAAAATGACTAAATTCTTGAAACAGTAATGCTAGAGTCACAAATATACAATTTACAAAATTTATAAAATTGTCTTTTTAACACTTTTCTAGAAATAAGATGCACTCAATTAATAAAAGATATTTTAATTTAAAATTTACAAAAGGTAAATTTGTGAAATTTGTGAACTACATGTTTGTTTCTCGAAATGATCCTCTCTATGTTTTTTTAAATTAATTCTCGATAACTTTTAATTACCTAAAATGATTAAATTCCCTAAATGGGAATTTGGGTGTGTAATCAACTAACACCACTTATTTCATTTCTTTTAATAAATGAAATTTTACTTTGGAACAGCCCTAAAAAAAGGGGAAATTTAATTTGGGAAAGTAGGCCCATGTTCTGAACATAATAATAAGATTATACATTTTAAGTCCATCTTTTTTTTTCAAACAGAAAATATTTTGTGGGACGAATAAAGTATTTTGTGGGCCATTATTGATATTAATAGGTAACAACTTATATTCATTTGAGAACAAAGTTTAGACTCGCTCCAAAAAATCATCTCTAATAACTCATTTGACATTTCGTATTAGGGGTGGGCGTGAAATCCGTTCCCGTTGGACCATCCCGAAAAATCCCGGATCCGTTTTGTAATTGTACCGATATATTGGCACACATTTTTTTGTCCCGAACCCGTTCCGTCCCAATATCAAATGGGACATGAGCGAGACAACTTAAATTTATACCGATCCGTCCCGTTTGTCCCGTTTCAGCTACTCTACTAATATATAATACTAATTCTAGTCCAAAATTCAAATACACTCATTCTTTAATTAATTAGTTATTTAATTAAATTAACTTCATGAGCTTGAAATTTATTTGAACCCGTTCCAGTCATTATTTTTTGTTGGATGACTAGATGTTTCTTTTTTTTTGAATGAAATGTCACCCACTTCCCCTTCTTATATTTGCGATTAGGACAAAGTAGGACGACCCGAATCCGTCCCGTTTTATTCCGATCCCGAATTTTATGGGACAAACCGGGATTAGATTGTGATCCGAACCGTTCCGGACCGTTTATATATAACGGGACAAGACGTCGGACGACCTAAAATCGGACCGTCCCGATCCGCGCCCGCCCCTATTTCGTATTATCTTCTCAAGAATCTTGAAAATGAGATTTGAAAAATATGAGCAACTAATCTAAATAGAGAAAGTGCTATGTGTAACAGAGCTGAATTGGACAAGAAAAAAGAAAATCCATTGACACATTTTAAATTAATTAGCTTTGTAAATCAGATTTCTACCCTCTTAACATGTGAGAGCATCAAAACATAACCATGTTATATGCCCCCATTTTTTCTTCCTTTTTTCTTCATTCAACTAAATAAAAACTTGTTTTAACTTTGACCAACTTTCACCTCATCATGAAAAAACTTTCACTTCTTCTCTCTCTATCTTCTCTAATTAATCTTACACTATTCTTATAGTACCAATTGTATATTTTTCTGGAAATGGTTTAACTTAAAATCAAAAATAATTGAGGCCCCGTTTGGTACACAGAATTCAAACTATGGAATTGGAATTGAGGACTTCAATTCCAATTTTCATGTTTGGTAGCACAAAAATTATGTGAATTTGGAATTGGTAGTGCAAAAAATGAACTGGAATTGGTGAATTCAATTCTATGGAATTGAATCTCATGAAATTTTAATTCCAATTCAATTCCAATTACATCAATTCCGTGTACCAAACGGACCCTGATAGTTATTACCACATAAATCATTTGTATTCAATTCATTATGGACTGACCGTTAGATACTTAGATCATTGCAAATAAGTTCGGCCCAAACCAAAGAAGAGGATCTTGACGAATGCTCCCTGGTAAAATAGAAGAAAGATAGGTCCAGTAGTCCACTTGATCCATTAATAAATTTATTGGGCCAACAAACTATCGGACAACTAATAACAAAATAGAAAGGGCCCTACCGGCTGGTTATGCTTATGATGCGAATAGAGTAGAATATACCTTTACGGTGTGTTTGTGAGAAAATAAAATATGAGTTTTGATATCTCTAAATATCAGAATCATTTTTTAATGTATGGTAAAATAAAAAAAGATATCAAAATTGATATTTTTAGATATTGAAATTCTACAAATGGAGGAAGTCGATATCGCCTGAATTTGAGAGATATCAATATGAAAGTGAAAGTTTGATATCTCTTTGAACCGTTGATCATTCTGCGCACCGGTTACCATTACCGCCATCCACCCCCATTATCTGTCACCCCCACTTATTACTAATTAAATCATATTTTTAATTAATATATCTCCAAACAAATTCATTTTAGATTTTAAAACTCGTATCATTTATCTCTCATATTTTATTACTCATATTTTATCAAATCTCTGAAACAAAACTTTAAGAGTAAAGCAAAAAAAGAAAAGGTGGAAAGTAGATTCAAGTATTCAACTACCACGCAAAAAGGGACCCCCCTCCCCAATACACACACCACCAAACAGAAATTCCAACCAAAAATATTAGTGTTAATATTTTAAATAAAAATTTAATAAGAGTGATTTATCGATATAGTACTAAAACATAACGAGTTTCTAATGTAAAACCATATGTTTTAATTTTTTAACGTAGTATCACTGATTAATATCTACTGGACATTGTTTATATAAATGTCAACCGCCACTAGACATTGTTCAAATAAATATCTATTGCCATTGGACATTGTTCAGTACTTTTTCGGGAATAAAAAGTTTTAAATTCTACGTTAAATATGACATGTTTTAGTACTATTTAGTGCAAATTTTGCAATTTAATAATGTATGATTTTAAAAAATGCTACAGTTAAATATTGTCCTTAGACACTCTTTTCAGAACATTAACGTTAAATGCTAAATATGTTCAAATACACCGATCACATCGTAAATGTTATAGAGTGATTTTTGAGCTTCTAACTTATCTAAAAACAGTTTTATGTGTTCGGTAAATCTATTTCTTCATACGACATATGATTTCAGAGTTTAAGATAAACTCTAAAAATATTTTTTTTTTGATTGACGAAGTTGAAATTAAATATTTCTAACTTCAACATAATGGCTTTTGTTTTTTCAAAAACCACACGAGTGTCAAACACTCTAACTATCTAAGTATATTACTTAAGTGTGTATCAAATCACTTCAAATAGAGTATCTTAGAGTAGAATATACCTTTAAATGTAAACAAAAAGACTGAAAATTGGAAAGTAGGTTGTGTTTAGAGAAGGAGAGATTCAACTACCACACCAGAAGGGAAACCACCGACCCACCAAACATCATAAATGTGATTAAGGGCTTATTTGAAGAAAATTGTTTTAAATATAGAGAATTTGAAAAAAAACTTTTATTTACCTGTAATGTACAATAATAATAATAATTATAGAATATTTTTTAAATATAGAACGCAGAGTAATAGTTTTACTTCTACTTCATTTCAAATTATTGAGTGAATTTTCAAAACGGTCCTTTCTAATAATGTATTTTTTCGAATTAGTCCTCAATAAGTAATAATTACCAATAAGGTTATTTGTAATTGATATATATTCTTTAAGTAGTCCTCTGTAAAAAAATGTTTATTAAATTATAGTTAAATAGATGTATTTTTATACTTTCCATCATCTAAACTATGAATAAATCATCGAAATAATGCTTTCAAATTAAGTAAGTGACTGCTAGAGGAACGAACTCACCCCTAATAGGCTCATGGATTCCATTTTGGAAAAATATTTACTAGGAAATTAACCGTTTAGAAAAATACTTAATTATAAACAAACATCTTGAGAGCATACTTTAAGTTTATATGATTGGAAAATACTAAAATATCTTCAATTTTATTGATATTAAATTTTCAACAAAGGACCAATTACGAAATAAATTTCAATTATTAAAGACCTTACATGTAATTATTTCTTATTTACTTTTTGCCAAAGTTAACCTTTAACTTTACACTTGAACATATTCATTCTCTTTCAAATTTATTTCAAACACACTTTTCATTCTTTTCCCCCATTCTTTTAACACTTATCTTAATTTCCATGAATTCAAAGTATCAAATTCCTAAATCTTTTTTTTTCTCTTCAAGGAGAGTATAATAAGCGGAAGAGCACATAGAAGAAGTGAATTGATGCATCACAACAACCAAGAAACCATATAGAAATTTCAATACTTTGACATATGTTTAATTTTTGCACAAAATAAATCCATTCCATTCAACTCACAAATCAAAGTGGATTAAAAATTTCCCAACATATTATGCCTTCACTTTTTTTAGCTTCTCAGCTGAAAAACAAGAAAGGAGACAGAAAAATAACATAAAATCAGAATAAATAAATCTTTTATTGTGAAAAAAAAAATATAACCTCTGGTTTTACATTTCAACCAACAAATAATAATATATATCACCACCACCACCACCTTAAGAAGCTTCTTTAGCGGCAGCCACCACGGCCTCCACCGTCAACCCGTACTCCTTGTATATCTTCCCGGCGGGGGCGCTGGCACCGAATTTGTCGATACCAATGGCCTTACCCGTGGGCCCCACAATCTTCTCCCACCCGAAAGTCGACCCGGCCTCGATACTCACCTTGGCCGCCACATCAGACGGAAGGATGCTCTCCTTGTACTCGTCTGGTTGCTCGTCGAAAAGCTCCCAACACACGAGCGAAATGACCCTTACGCCCTTCCCCTCCTTCCTCAGCTCGTCCGCCGCCTTGGCGGCGATTTCCAGCTCCGACCCCGTGCCAATCAAGATCACGTCGGGCTTCCCTCTCCCCAAAGAAGAAGAGTTGTCCGAAATGACGTACCCGCCCTTGGCCACCCCTTCGAATGAAGTTCCGGGCAGCTGGGGCAGCTTTTGGCGAGAGAGGGCGAGGATCGACGGCCGTTTACTGTTGAGGACGGCCAATCGGTATGCGCCAGCTGTCTCGTTTCCGTCTGCGGGACGGAACATCAAGACGTTGGGCATGGCTCGGAAGCTGGCCAAGTGCTCGATCGGCTGATGCGTGGGCCCATCTTCTCCGAGACCAATCGAGTCGTGCGTCATGACGTAAATGACCCTGGCCCCGGATAGGGCCGCGATCCTTATGGCAGGCCTCATGTAGTCAGTGAACACAAAGAAGGTGGCACAATAAGGGATGAGCCCTGGGGAGTGTAGGGCAATCCCATTGCAGATTGCTCCCATTCCGTGTTCGCGGACCCCGAATCTGAGGTTGCGTTCCCCTGGAGTGTCCTTCTGGAAGTCACCAAAGCTTTTCAGAAGGGTCATGTTAGAGGAAGCCAGGTCGGCACTGCCTCCTAGGAAGCCGGGAAGAACCTTAGCAAGGGCATTGAGGTTTTGCTGGGACAGGTTTCTCGTGGAATCTGCTGGGCTCTCAGGAGTGTATGTCTGGAAAAAATGTTGAAACAACAAATGATTTTTAGAGGGAGAAGAAAACACTTCTACAGTTCTGCTACTTAGTTAAGAAACCCAAAAAAATGGTGCTTTCTAAGAAATATTTACAAGGAAGTACTTAAAAGAAGATTAAAAAACAGTTTTATCACATAAATTCATAAGTTGTCCCAAACAAGAGGACTCACCGGAAGTGCTTTCTCCCAGCCAGAAGGAAGTTCGCCAGAGATGATGGCCTTCAAATCGGCAGCTTCTTCTGGATATTTCTTCTCATATTCGCTAAATTTGGCGTTCCATTCAGCTTCAAGTGCTGCGCCCTCTGGGATATGGCGGCTCCAATGACTTCACAATGCCACAATAAAAAATATGTTAGGCACAAACCCAATAAATTAGGCCTATCTCATCCCAAAAGGATCCTCAAGGTGTAAGGATGTCAGGTTTAGCAAGCACTTATTGTCTTATTCCTTGTGTCTTATATTTTTCTTCTCATTTTCCTTTCAGGACTATCCTATATCTCTCTTCCCCCTTCCTTAAAATGGAAAGCCTATTCAAGTTTTTATAAATAAAAGACTATTTTACCCTTGCTTTTGAACTATTCAAGTTTTTATAAATCTTACATGAAAAAACGTGTCGAGTTAATACCAGACAAAAGATATGGGATAGAGGGAGCATATACTAGACGTAAACCATGTGGGATACTCAATACCATATAAGATGAAGAGGAGAAGTACCTCTTCACATCCTCGGGTACATGGAAAGGCTCAAAGGGCCATCCAAGATTCTTCCTAGTCGCTTCAACTTCTTTAGCTCCCAGTGCACTTCCATGAACACTGTAGGTGTTTGCCTTGTTTGGGGAGCCAAACCCAATGGTTGTTGTCACCTACATGCATGGAAGTTTAGCATATATATACACAAGGACAACAACGGCAAGATGACTACAATAAAATCTTGATCATAAAAGAATGAACCTTGATCAAAGTGGGCTTGTCCTTAACAGCCTTTGCTTCCTTGATGGCAGCCCGGATCTCATCATATCCTGAGTTACCATTCTTTACCCAGATGACATGCCATCCCAGGGCCTCAAACCGAGCAGAAACATCCTCGGTGAAAGCAATTTCAGTATCACCATCAATGGAGATGTGGTTGTCATCATAAAAAGCGATTAGTTTTCCAAGTCCCCAGTGCCCAGCAAGGGAACAAGCCTCGTTTGAAATGCCCTCCATCTGGCAGCCGTCACCAAGGATTGTATATCTGCACAAGATCGATGCGATTAATCAAAGAAGACAAGTGAAGGCACACAATAATCATTCACTTAGGCTACTCAAATTTGGTCGAAACTCTTTGAAATTTTACATATTTAGGTTTACTAGGTTTTTTATTACACACCCAAATATTTTTTCTTCTTCCCAATTTCCCCAGTTTCATCCTCTTCCGTTTTCATTCCCTCTGATTTTGCAGTCTCCAAACAAACCATAGAAATTTAAAAAGAAAAACAAAAAATGATGACAAAACAGTCTGGGAATATTTCCTACGTGTAGTGGTCAACAATTTCGCTATCTGGTTTGTTGAATCGAGCAGCCAAATGTCTTTCAGCAAGGGCCAAACCAACAGCATTCGCAATACCTTGGCCAAGAGGACCTGTTAAAATGAAAGAAGTGATTCTCAAAGGGAGAAAAACACTGCACTCAATCATACTCTGTTTAACATAGGCAAAAAAAATCATCATCACTAGTAGAAATCTAACCAGTGGTAACTTCAACACCCGGGGTTTCAAAGTTCTCAGGGTGACCAGGGGTCCTGCTTCCCCATTGTCTAAAATTCTTCAAGTCCTCTTCCTAATATAAACCATTCCAAAAATGAAAACGAAAATTGAAATCAAATCCCAATCAATACTTCTTCAAACAAGATTTTTTTGTGCTTAAATTAAACTACTATTCTGGTGAAAGAGGACAGAGAATTCCAATCTAGAGCTAATGGAACAATTCAAACAATCAAGCCACACATGTTTATACTGCCAATCAAGTTATAGTAAATTCAATTGCAAAATAAAAAACAAGAGATAACATGATCGATGAATCCAATGAAATACATGTTCAAAAATCAAATCTTTCGTTTTTTGACTGCCCACATAAGAAATATTTAAGCAGATCAAATAACAGAGAAATGGTAGAGTAGATTGAGATCCGATCAAGTGTATAGAGATGCATAGATTAAAGGAAAGAGGAATCATACTGTGACAGAGTCGTATCCAGCAAGGTGAAGCAGGGCGTAATGGAGCATACATCCATGGCCGGCGGAGAGAACGAAGCGGTCGCGGTTGAACCAGTAAGGGTTCTTCGGGTTAAATCTAACGAACTCATCGTACAAGACGTGAGCCATGGGGGCGCAGCCCATGGGCAGACCCGGGTGACCCGAATTCGCCTTCTCCACCGCGTCAACGGCGAGGAATCTGATGGTGTTGACGGACTTGTCAACGAGGGCAGTCTCGGCCTCCTCCACGGTCCCAACAGAAGCAGACGCCCGCACGGCCATTGCGCGGCCGCGGCGGACGGCGGCGGAGGGTACCGCGCGGCGGCGGGCAGAGGCGGAGGCTCTGAGGCCGTTGAAATTGGGGAGCGAAAGAGAGGGGGATTGGAGATGAGGGGCGGAGGATGATGAAGCGCCATGGCGGGGGAGAGAGCGGGAGAGAATAGCTTGGGAGAGAGTGATGGAAGAAGTGGAAGCCATTGTTGAGCTCCAGAGAAAGCTAAGGGATCGTTTGGTTGGTGGGAAACGAAACGAGAGAGATCACAGGAAAACGATGAGAAGAGGATATATACGGATATTTGGAGAGAGAGAGAGAGAAAGAAAGGGCCGTTTAGATATATACATACTCTCCTCCTTCCCTAAATATTTGCCACACTTGTATTCCCGATTCAAAATATCAAATTTTTTCAATAGAAATCATCCTAAATAAGACTAAAACATAGAGAAAAGTACCAAAATAGGACTTTCATTTTTTTTCCCGAAATAGGACTTTGCATTGTGGTAATGTGACTTTGCATTGTGGCAATGTGGCAGTGTACATTTACAAATTACTATACTTTTTTGGTAATGTATATGACCATGTTTGGTAATGTAAGTCCTATTTTGGGAATAAAAACATGGAAGTCCTATTTTAGTATATTTTCAATGTTTTAGTCCTACTTTGGTCTTTCTCCCTTTTTTCAATTCATTTTATTTACATATTGGTATAGAAATAAAAAAATAAAATTTACATATAAAAAAACTACATGAAAAATTTTTCAAAATAAGAGGTGTCAAAAATATTTTATTTTATCAAATAATCAATGAAAACGTAGAAATAAACAAAAGTTCCCGCGACTGCTGAAAAAGCAAACTTTGCAAATATTTCGGGACGGAGGGAGTATATTCGTATTTTTGGAGAATAATTTTTTTCGACGGAAGAGTAAACACTTTAATTTAAAAAAATATAACTAAAACATATTTTCCGTCCCAAATTAAAATTTTCATTTAGTTTTTTATCGTATTCAAAGAAAATAAAATTAATAAAACGAGAATCTAAGATTCATCATTCGGGAGAAAATTGCAGTGGATCACCAATCTCATTCCTCTAATTGACACAAAAGAAAGTGACAAGTTTATTTTGGGGCGGAGCTAGGGAGTACAATTTATATTAAAATAAAGTTTCTTACTATATTTTTATGCACCAAATAAGAGTGCTGGTACTTGGTAGTGTGAAATGTTTGCAATTTGATAATTATATGTTACTCGTAACATTTTATAAAATTTTTTGGTATTATATTTTGACATTATATGCCACAAAATCCTATTTTAATATAAAAATATAAAAATTGTTATTATAGTATATGGAACAATTTTAATTAGTTATTTCTAGTATTTTGAGTATTATATAATTATATTGTATATGTTAGAACTCATATAATTCAGGATCACTTTCTTTATATATTTTCATTACTCATTTGATAAAATAATGTTATACACACGTATTATTCTTCTTATTTTATAGGTAAGATTTTAGATGTATTATTTAATTATATAAATTTTAATTTTAAAATTTATATTATTTTTTTAAATAAATTAAATAAAAAATAACTTTAATCAAACATTATAAATAGTGTCAAAGCTTAATTCATCCTACTCCTTATAATATTCTTCCGGGTAATATGATCACCTAACCACATAAAGTAGGTGGTGTAGTTTATGAAAGCACAATAGTCAATAAATACCGACTACTAATTTTTTTTTCTCTTATAATGTTGTTCTTTCTTTTTTTAATAGTTGAAACTTTTGTTCTGCTTTTTCTTGTTGTTAAGAAAGAAAAGATCATATGGTACATATTATTTTTCGAAGAGATCAACCATATAAATACTAAATACGAGTACTAAATTTGCACAAAAAATTACTGATAGTAATGATAATAACAGGTTACAAAGTTTTTTCCCTTCAAAAAACAGGTTACAAAGTTTTTTCCTTCAAAAAAAAAAACAGGTTACAAAGTTTTTTTATTTTAAAAAATAAGTTACAAAGTAGTAATAATAATGAAATATGGGTAACATGCAAAAAAGCAATATAACCTTCTTTTTTTTGAGAAAAATGCACCATTTACTCCCGAACTCTTCAAAAATTGCACGGTTTACCCCCGAGCATTTAAAATTGCACCGTTTATCCCAGAACTCTTCAAAAATTGCACGATTTATCCTTAAACATTAAAAAAATGTATCCGACCTGGCATGTCATCCAGTCCATCCATCATCCAACTATCATTCATATTCTTTCAGATTTTCATCCATTTAATCAGATGGGCGGTTCGGGTATCCATGGAGTAAGAAGGAGATTGTCATCCCTATATAGATTATTATGAATATAATTGTCCAGGACTCCAGGTAATGACCATATATTGTGAAGTGGAGTACTCAGAACCACAAGAACAAATAGATGCATTAAACATTCCAACAATGTGGTAGCTACTCCATAGTTTTGTGTACTTTTCAAGCAACACAAGAACACCATGTCTAACAACTAAGACAATATGTGTCGCTAAATTGTGGGATTTTAGTGGGTTTTTTTTTGCTGTTATAGATTAAGATGATAAATATGCACTTACATCATTTTAACTCGTTTGCAGCTGGAACCCGAGTTTCGGATGCCTCTTCCTGTCACGGCATATGATGCACGTGCTGATTGAACAGTGGGCGACTTGTCAATGTGTGCATTTCTTTCATTCCCGTTCCAAAAAAGAATGATTCTGTTGGTACAAGCATGCGACCAGCTATCACCTAAAATTAAGCATGTTTTAGCCACAACGATAAAACTAATAACCGTGAAATGGAACTATGATCGATATCAAAGACTTCATGGCTGTTTCTGCCACTTACCCAAGGCAAGAGTTAATCGATATGAACCTTCAGAACACTTGGTGGTTACTTGATTCAATAGAACAACCTGCAAAAGTGTATAATTCATATATAATCTAAATGGAGTAGTTCAAGTACAAAGTCGAAATGCTTGTGTGCTAACTTTGCACTCCCTTTGGTAGAAGACGAATTTTCCTTTACCTTTATTTTCAGGTTTTTTTACCCATTTAATTTCAGGTAGTATTTTCTTTTAAAATATATTTATTGACAGTAGCAAATTTACCCACAATTGCAGCAACTTCAGCCATTTAGAGGTCGTTTTTGTAGGGATGAATTTGGATAAAATGACTGAAGTTGCAGAAGTTGTGGCTGAAATCGTTGAACTATCAGATGAAATGGTTAACACATCTTTTCCTTTATTTTAAAAAAGAAATAAAATAATTTATGAATAATATAGTAAAATTATCATTTATTCACTCCCATTTATTTAAAAGAATTGCAAAACAGTGCCTTCTGCAATTTTATTTTAATTATCAACCAATTTAGCCCATGTAAATAAGGCATTCTTTCAATGACCGCAGTAGCAACTAACATGTTTGATGTTTGCTAACTCAGCATAGTGTTATTAACAGTTAATAGCTTAATGTGTAAAATGGCAAAATACTCAACAATAGGCTTTTCCATATGTTGTAGGGTAACCATTTTCGAGAAGGGCATTTAACACCAAAATGTTATCTACCAAGCACCACAAGTCCACAACAAGGCTTTTTGAGTGGTCAAACATGCTCTTCTCCTTCAAAATGCTAAAGCGAGTATTTGGTTTAATTTTGGCTGAAAGGTACAAAGGCTGATATAGAAATAGTTTTTCCAAACCAGCTGCTGTTTTGAGCTAAATTTTACCCTTACCAATTGGATTCCTAGTTTGGTGGGCATAAAAAAGACGGCTAAGATACTCATGTAGTCTCCGTATGAAGCTAAGAGAATACTACTTACAGCCAAACTCCACTTTTTTGCAAGCTTCATCAGCTTTAAGGCCAACCCACCAAGAAGCCGAGTTCTCAGAGCCATATCAACAAAATCTTGACGAAAGTGGAAAGTTATGCTATCAATAACCACCAACTTCACCTATAACAAATAGAGACAAATTCATAAAAGCTTCAATAAATAACAAACAGGAAATGCAAGGTAACGGGATCACTCTACATACATCTTTATGTTCTGAGACAAACTTATCCAGGTAATTTATGACAGCAATTTGCTCAGTGTAGCTGCAGACACGGAAACAGAATATATTACTAAGGAAATCTTTTGGCTGTATTTTCACTGGACAGGCTTGTCTATCCTTGTGTAAGAGACCGCTATACTCTTGCATATCCTCAACACAAGCTTCTGCAATTTGCAAAACCCGCTCCACCATAAAGCTACCTTCTGTGTCTACAATAAAAAATTCAACTGTCAGTTGAAAATCTGAAATGATAATGTTAGCTCACATTTGCAAAGAAATTACTCCCTCCGTCCCAAAAAAAATGTGCTATCCACCAAGGTACACCTTTTTAATTTGGGTAAGGTCTAAGGTACAACTCTGGTAAACAATGAATCCTAAATTTATACTAATAATTAAGAATCTATTCATTTCTAAAAATAAATCTAACACACTTAACTAGGGCGGAATGATTTGCGTGTGGAAACATAACATTAAATTCAACGAAATTTAGCTCCTTGTGTTGAAATAGGACTCATTTCTGAGATAAGAACAAATTTGGAAACACGGGTCTGTTTTTGGGTGGGAGGAAGTAAATGTTACAACCTATATAAATTGCCTTTCCTTGAAGTCCACCATATTCAGCTGGTATCTGGACATTTACTGCAAGTTGTATCCTGCATATCTTAGCCATGAGAAGATAGAAAGCTAGTTGTATACTGGCACATGGACAATATGAAAGACTAAGAGAGTGAGTACCCACCCAAGTTGTGTTTTACCAATTCCTGGCACTCCGCCTAATGTGGTCAAATGGAGAAAAAATGAATAAAAAAAAGGCAAATATAGATTAGGAGCCTATAAAAAACATATATGCTGCAGAGGAATGCCATCCAAAAACAAAACTACCCGTTAATCATCATCCTTCCTTCAAGATAATCCAAAACTCACCAATTTCTGTAACTTCTTGACAGCTTATTCCCCCACCCAATATATGATCTAGGTCTGCACAACATGTAGTGATTCTGCCACAAGCTTCCTCATCACGAAGCATATCCCAGGCATTCCGTGCTCCTAGTGAGAGAAAAAAAGAGTATTTATTATTGAAATGATAAATAACAAGGACTATTATCACGTCCAGCAGCTTTAATTAACAAAGAAATAAATACTGATCAAGAAACATAATCCATATTGAATTCTGATGAAAACTTCCTTCTTACTGGGCTTGTGGATTTAAAGAATGCACATACATATCAGAACTATGTAACGTAGTTTATTAAAGTGTAATGTTCTTAGTTATAGTTAAGTAAGACATTATGCAAGGCAATGCAACAACAACAAACTCAGTATAATCCCAACTCCGTTTGGGTCTAGGAGCCAAGATGTATGCAAATCTTACCCCTATAAAAAAGAGGCGTTCGAAACATATTTTACCGAGTAATACATTGCATCATACAAAACCTTAGTACTTCTAGAATTCTATTTTGTCTAAAAATATGATTAAGATTATTTCTATACCACTGACAACATCATGACTTCGAGTTGTTCTTCCTAGTCCAGCTCTCTGAGATGCAGCTTCGAAAACAGCAAGTGCCTCATTCTCTGAAATGTTTAAATCTGCATAACAACAAAATGGGTTACACTCCTAAGAAGGATAATATCATAGTGCCTCAAGAAGTGTTTCCCTTGTTGGTAAGATACTTTCATGTAACATCTGACCAGTTAGAGTTGGCCTCAGTTAGACTTTTTCTGACCATCATGCAATGATAATTTTGTTTTTTCATATAAACAAATTGAAACAATGATTACCAAGTAATACTGAACTGTAATCTTATTTACATATGCAGGTTTCATAAGAACAACTCCAAAAACTTTGAGGAACAGAAAAACAACAATAAAAGTTGATTATCGCTCTCTAAAATGCAAAAAAAACGCAGGCAATGGATGAGAAATTAAGAAATCAATAGGCGAATTGCAGAGGAATGAAGAGACGAACCTCGAGCAAGGTCCGAGGAAGAAACGGAGAATAGGGAGGAGAGAGAAGAGTGGCCGGCGGAAATCAACTTCCCCCTTAGCGACGCCGATATGGGTAGGGTCGACACCTCCATTTCCGCCGTGGGAAAATCCCTATCTGAGTTCCCAATTCCCTCCTAAACCTCCATTTTGTTCAGTTTTCTACATTTTCGCGCCGCCAGGTCGGTTGAGTTTTCCTATGGTTTGAATTCAGGCAAAAAATATTTTGATTAATAACTCAAATGTTATCTTAAATATATTCTGGAGTATCCTGAATTTTTCAAAAGAATTCTCGAAACCTACATCATCCAAAATTTAAAAGAGGTCCTTAAAATTTGTGCTAGTATATTCCGAGAGTATATTTTATCTATTTGATCGTTATGATTAAAAATGTTATTACTTTGATAAATACTAAATTTTATATTGATGATAATTGATTTATTAA
This sequence comes from Cuscuta campestris, assembly GCA_900332095.2. Taxonomy (NCBI): domain Eukaryota; kingdom Viridiplantae; phylum Streptophyta; class Magnoliopsida; order Solanales; family Convolvulaceae; genus Cuscuta; species Cuscuta campestris. The sequence goes on from OOIL02001452.1 coordinate 1,066,462, forward strand.
TAATTTGTCGAAGTAAAAGAACTTTTAATGTAACATCTAAATTAAGAGAATGTACTCTTGAAGGTATAATAATAGTGAAATTTGTACTAAATAGGACTAAAACATAATGACTTTCCCAATGTAGGACTTGAACTTTTTTATTCCCTAAATAGGACTTAATAATGACCTGGTGGGAGGAATAATGTCCAGTAATGATGGACATTTACTTGAATAATGACTACTTTATAATGACCAAAAGTCCTACATTGGGAAATAAAAACATATGGTCCTATATTGGGAAAGTCATTATGTGTTACTCCTATTTAGTTAAATTTCTCATAATAATATCACAAGTTTTAAAGATTCCAAAGTATATTTCGAATAATGTGAGACTTGAGAGTTTTTACAAAAAAAATTAAACTTACCGCAAAATATATTTAAGGTAACATGAGACCTGTGACTTATTACTAGAAATCGGTGGTATCCGGAAGTAATTTTTTGTTGGATTGGATCCTTAAAATGTGGCATGGATTGAAAAAAAATTTATTTGGTTAAGTATAAATTAATGAACTCTTTTTTTTGTCCATCTCAAAACAATTTTCATACTCTGACCTCACAAATTTGAAGGGTTGAAAACATGTTAAAAAGTGGACACTTAAATTATTAAAGAACAAACATATTTTGAATTACACATCTTTTTTCAAAAAAATAAAATATGTGAAATTCTTTTAATACGGATGAGTAAAAGAAGTGCTTCTTTTCGAAATTCTTTTCGAAAAATAAAATGTGTGAAAATTACTTTCAGACCTAACGAAATATTGTATGCGTCCCATATGCACCTTCGACGATGCTTGTCGTCGTTAGAAGCCCGCCATTGTTAAAAAAATGTAAACATGTTTAAAACGTCTACAAGAACATAGCCTTAGATATAATTTAGCATCTCAACTTTCTCTTTGAAAAGAAGTATTAAGTGGGAAATGAGCCAAGCCATATGCGCCACTTCATTATTCTCCCTCTTAACAAAAGACTAAACTAAAGAAGAACTCTTTACAAATCTGCAGTACACATTGTAGAATAAAATTTAATAAATTGATCAAAGAATACCCCAAATTTCATGCCATTACAAAGACTTTAGAGAGTCACTTTGTCTTTCTTTGATGCATAAAAGATATAAAGCCCAAAGACACCCTTTGGCTTCCTCTATAGCAAACACATCAAACCTCTCTTTTGGTTAGCCCCATACTGTCTAAACCACCCTAGAGGTGTATCTAAGAGCCAAACATTTCCCAGCTTGGCACCATCAACACTTGCTATTCTCTAGTTTGAAAGCATTCAAACATTCATCAGGAAACACGGCGTGTTTTTGGGAGACATATGATCAACTTGGTTTGGGTTTTTTCTCTGGCGGTTAGACAATAGTAGAAGAAGATGAAGACGCATGAATGAGAGAAGTAAGGGAAGGGTGAACCCTGGCGGTCTTCAGGGAGCGCGCTTCACTTTTTCCCTCTGCATACTCTTCTCCTAATGGCCACCTTGGTCGCAAATCAAGCTGTGTTTCAAGCAAGGGGATTAACGGAGTTCATCAATTATGCAATTATAGAAAACATTATTTTTTTTTATAAAGCAGTGATTATATATTCAAAAAACAAGGGGATTCCCCAGAATCTCTGAGTTTTTCAAATTCAAACATGTGAAAAGAGGATGAACGGCAAAGCAGAAGACAAACCAAAGCATCTTCAGGTTCATCTGGAGGAGGCGGAGGATCAAATCTTCCCACCCGGAAATGCTCAATCCCAGTCCATGCAACCATCACACCTATGAAAACCAAGTTCGGCTTATTTACCAAAATGCCACCACATTTTCATTTTTTTCTTCTGATTATTTTTACTTATTCACAACCCTTATGATAAAGAATGAATTTATATCATATTAAGACTCAAAGTTCCATCCTAAAAAGATTAACTTGATGCGAGAAGGGGTAGTCCAAGCATGGTTTAATAATAATAATAATAATAATAATAATAATAATAATAATAATAATAATAATAAACATTTATTTTATATTAGACTAATGTGTAATGATCTAACACTTAAATAGTACTAACACACTTTGACTTTTTTTTAGCAAGAAACAGCATACTACTCACCATTGTCAGTGCATAGAGTGGGAGGAGGACAGACAAGCTGAAGTCCATTCTTCTTAATAACCCGATTAAGCCGATCCCTAACGTACTGATTTGAGGCCACACCTCCAGAGACAACCTGAACAAGGCTAATTAAGCTATCATTAATATAAGAAGAGGGTGTGGAATTGAATCGATGCAGAAAGAACCCCACCATATGGTTCACGGATGGTTCAATCTTCAAGGCCCATTCAATTGCTCGCTTGCACTTATCCTCCAAATGTAGCACTGCCACTCGCTGCATGAAGCAAAAAGGGAGAAGGCTGAGAAATCAACTCTAAAGAGTTGAAGAACATTATGCATGTCTTGAAGTTTAATGCTTTTGATGGGAAACCAATTATTTACGGTTTGCTTAGAAACCGGAAAATGTTAGGAAAAGACAAGAGAAGAGAACTTTGGAAGGAAAAAAAGTTTTGCACAAAATTTTAAAAGAAAAACGCTTCAAACTCAATGAATCAATACTAAATTTTAGTTAAATTGTGTGTTGTTTACATATCTTTCCAGATTCTACTCCCTAAAATGTAAACACTAACAAGTTGTAAACATATGTAAACATTTTGAAATTTTCTGTTCAAATTTGAATTTCATTTGTATTGTAAAAATAAAGCCAAACATTAAAAAATCTTTTCCTTGGCACTTTTCCCTTCTTCCTACTATTTTCTGAGTTTTAAGCATAGCCTTGCAGAACTTAGAACCTGAAAAGATGAAGCAATATCTGCCCGAGCTTGCCTATCCTCACTAGAAGCTGAAGAGATGGGTATTCTGGCATCACTGCAGACAATATACATACAAATTTAAAAATCAAAAGTTAATTAAGAATTATGTGTAAGAAACCATTTTTCAATGTTGTGTTCCAAACCAATAAAATGAAAATTATTTTTCTAATAGTCAAATTCAATTAAACAAATAGTTAAACATTATAAAAGCACTTTTTTTGAAAACAGAACACTATACACAAACACACACACACACTAGATGAATGTCAATAAAATGATGGTTTCCCTAAATGACATAATACATTTTTCTGGCTTCAATTGCCAGCCTCACTTGTGTCTTCAGACCAGCATATGAGAAGTTGCAGTTTTTGTATTGTTTCATCGGAACCTTTAAAACAAAACAAATTCAAACGAGAGACATCAAGATAAGCTATGAGTATATTTATGTGTCATACAAATTATGTGACTAAGACCATGTTCTCTTCAACTTATTCTTATTACTTATTACTTTTTCTTTTTGGAATTAGATCAGATGAGATCGGAAATAATTTTAAATATAACTACATTCAGATCAGAACTTATTCCAATCGTATCAGAACCATTCAAATCAGGTGAAGAGAGCATGGCCTAACATTATATGCAACAGAATCTGCATTACTGACTATGGGTATATTTATGTGACTTACATTAAATTTAACAGAATCTGGATTACCCTCTAGAGCTAGTTTCTCTATAGCTGGGCCCCCACTTTTCCTCAAATCAAGCCCAAGCCATTTCGCTATTTTGTCATATGCCTCACCAATTGCATCATCAATTGTGGTCCCAAGTTGAATGTATTCACCAAGATCACGTGCAAGAATTAGAAGGTTATGCCCTCCTAAGAAACAATCATCATGACCTTAATCCCAATCTTGGGGTCGATGGCATGAAATTAATAGCACCATTTTATTGTCTAATATTAGTCGCACAACTTAACAATATAAATTTAGGTGAAAATAAGCAAAAACAATAAGAATGGCCAAAAGTATTTATTTGTAGCAGTTAAGCACCGTAAAACACCCTTATCACACTCCTGCATCAATTTCATTTACACGATTAGCACAATTTTGAAGGGAAAAAAATATTGGTGTAAAGTTCAATAGTTCAATGCTTTAAGTAGAGAAGTGTTACCTGAGACAAGCAAAGCCATGAAAGGAAATTGCATCTCTCTTTCCACTAACCTAGACAAATTAAAGCATTGGTTTTCACTTTTGGGTGCCACTGAAGATTTTTATACTCTCATTGTATATGCCTCATATGTTGTTGTTTTTGTTATTGTGCTTTTGGCCTACTTAGGGTGTAACACCTTAGACCCCTCCCATCCACATGTGCCTAATTGGAGTATTCCGAAAATTCCATATTCCAACTTCGATTGGTCATTGGTCAGTTAGTTACATTATAGTAATTAAAACTTTATTCGTTTAAATACATGTATATTTCTAGGCGATGTTAATTTGACTATATTGTACTTGGAATCTAATTTTTACCTGGCTACCAAAGTATGAGCTTCCATGTGATGGACGCCAACAATCGGTAAATTGTGAGCACCCGCAATTTGCCGAGCTTTTCGGATGCCAACTAGATACAAAAGAATAAATAGTACTACTTAATAAGTAAACACTACTGTTACAAGTCACATTCCGATCTAAATAGAAAATGAATAATACACTTTTTTTTCCTTTTAGTCTGGCAAGCGGGGAAAAAAAACTTTTTTGTGAGAAAGCACTAAAGTGAGAAGAAGCAAAGAATGGATAACTAATCACCACGCAAACACAGGCTTAAGCCAGGGCCTATTGTGACAGCAACGGCAGTAAGATCCTTCTCGGTTAGTCTAGCTTTATTGAGGGCTTCTTGTACTACCTGCAATTTGAAGGAATAGTTTTTTACAGGAATTTTTTTATAGATAGCCTTACAATATTGAAGAAACAATGGGCATGTATTTTAGGCAGTGTAAGAGCAAAAAATATAAGATAAGGAATATAAATGCACATCCACAGCTGTTTTTTCTACTACCAAGTAGGGGTAAGGTCTATGTACACACGCCCTCTTTGGACCCTACTTGTGGGATTTTACTGGGTTTTTGTTGTTGTATACTTGTATCCACTAACTTTTTTTCTAAGAATAAGTTGCCTTTCAATTTAGTGTGTAGCGCTTCACTGATTTCATTTTCCATTACATTTCCCACATCTAATATACACTCCCACACATTCATTGATTGGTAAAAGGTTTACAAAAAATTTTGCACTCACATGATCAAGTAAAATGGTATACCTGATCAATAACTTGTAGATGCGCTTCTTCTGCCATTTTGGGAGCAACTCCTCCATATTTAGCAAGCAGTTCTGCCTTGAACATATAGTTGAAACTTTCATAAAAAATCCATTTGATTACATGATAAAGGGTCCATTCTTTTCAACTTATTTTCAGTGACGATACTTTTCCTTTCACTCCAGCACTTTTCAGTTAACAATAAAAACTAGATTTCTCGATCTTCAGTTCGGCTTAGCACTTTTCAGTTTAGTTCAATAAATTGCAGTGTAAAAGAACGAACGGGTAGTAAGAAATTGGAAACCTGAAAATCATACAACTAATCAAAAAGCATTGAAAATCCAAATATATAATACCTGAGAAGAGATGACCTGGCTTAATATGTCACCATTGCTGTTCACCTGAAGAACCAAAATTCATAATCAATTTAACCTAAAACAAGAAAATCCAAAGGCTAATCACAATCTCATAAACGCGCGCATATGTATGTGAACTCACAACAGCAGCAGCAGTATCATCGCAGCTAGTTTCAATGCCCAGAATAACCAAACTTTCGCCTGCGATTTGCTGATTTCTCCTCGCCGCCATTGCAAGGTTGTAACTTGAGGAGGAGGAAGAAGAAGAAGAAAATAGGGCCGGGAGAGGTTTGGGTGAGGCGGGGAGAACATGCCACGGCGTTTCCGGCCACCGCCTCTGTGGCGCTCCTAGATTCTTGAAAGCTCTGATTTTGAGGTAAAGTGAGGATCTTTGAAGTGGGTGGAGACGGGAAATTGTCCAAGATAAGCTGGGAAGCCCCATCGTCATTCCTCTTGCTCGGTCGGACGCCGGCAGGTTGCTGGGTTGGGGACTTTGGGTGGCTTCGGGTCTATTCGAAATGGGCCGATTTTATAGGCCCACATGTCCCAACATTACATTACTAAATGGGTGGGGTTCCCATGACATTGGGTTCCAATGTCATGGGATGACCCGGAGTGCTCCCAAAGTCAAAATCAACTTGTGGGTGCAATTGACGGGGGTAGGAAGTGTGTTCG
>OOIL02001452.1:1079830-1113711 GCA_900332095.2 Cuscuta campestris
GGGGGTGTGGCGATGGGTGTGGCGCCGCGCGTCCGTTGCATGCGGCGAACCAACCGCCAAAGGAGATACATAAGTATGCCGGCAATGATTAGAAGACTTAGTATAATGAATGTCGCTTTTATATAAGAGCGGGCGGGGATTGGGTGATGTGGGTTGCGGAGATTGTTACTACCATCTTGATGAACGATGAACAGAGAGGAAGTAGAGATGGAGTAAGAGAGGAAGGGTCACTGTTGGTGGCAGAATGATTTCACTGTTGGTCGCAGATTACAAAATAAAAAAAATTTGCTGTTGTCGCAAATTTCGTCGCAGAAGTACAAAATAAAAAACATTATATGTTGTCGCAAATTCCGTCGCACATTTGTGACGGACGAGGTTTTCTGTCGCAGATTTTTAAAGTTGGCTGCCCGTCGCTAACAGTGTCGCAAACCTGCGGTTGAGAGCGGAGAACGAAGTCATGAAGGCAAGGTTAGATAAGATTGAATTGACAGTTGCTGAACAAATTTGAATGATGTGTGGTGGAAATCCTCCGACACCTCGGGACCCTGATGATGGGATGGGAGGCTCAGGAACTGGTTGTGTAGCATGAACAACTTATGACAATTATGTGTTTTATTGAACATTGTGTTGCGATTGAAAATGAATTTGATTGAATTATGTTTTAATAAATGTTGTGTTGTGATTGACAATGAATTGAGTAATAATTTGTGTTTCGTAAGGAATTTGAATAATACTGTGATGTTTCAATGCTGTTGTTTATATGCTGTGTTGTTGTAATGTTATTGTATTATTGGGTTGCTGAAATCTGGTGCAGAACAGAATGCTGATATCTGGTTTATCTGCGACGGATTTATTCCGTCGCAGATTACAAAATAAAAAAATTTGCTGTTGTCGCAAATTTCGTCGCAGAAGTACAAAATAAAAAACATTATATGTTGTCGCAAATTCCGTCGCACATTTGTGACGGACGAGGTTTTCTGTCTCAGATTTTTAAAGTTGGCTGCCCGTCGCTAACACTGTCGCAGACCTGCGGTTGAGAGCGGAGAACGAAGTCATGAAGGCAAGGTTAGATAAGATTGAATTGACAGTTGCTGAACAAATTCGAATGATGTGTGGTGGAAATCTTCCGACACCTCGGGACCCTGATGATGGGATGGGAGGCTCAGGAACTGGTTGTGTAGCATGAACAACTTATGACAATTATGTGTTTTATTGAACATTGTGTTGTGATTGAAAATGAATTTGATTGAATTATGTTTTAATGAATATGGTGTTGTGATTGACAATGAATTGAGTAATAATTTGTGTTTCGTAAGGAATTTGAATAATATTATGATGTTTCAATGCTGTTGTTTATATGCTGTGTTGTTGAAATGCTATTGTATTATTGGGTTGCTGAAATCTGGTGCAGAACAGGTTGCCGATATCTGGTTTATCTGCGACGGATTTATTCCGTCGCAAATTCCGTCGCAGATTACAAAATAAAAAAAATTTGCTGTTGTCGCAAATTTCTTCGCAGAAGTACAAAATAAAAAAACATTATATGTTGTCGCAAATTCCGCCGCACATTTGTGACGGACGAGGTTTTCTGTCGCAGATTTTTAAAGTTGGCTGCCCGTCGCTAACACTGTCGCAGACCTGCGACAGATTAACATTTCTGTCGCAAATATTTAAAATGCAACAATTAATTTGCGACGGAATTTTTCCGTCGCCGACCCGTCGCAATTCAGAAGACTGCGACCAAATCAAAGGGTTTGCGACATATATTTCCGTCGCAAATGCCGCAAAATTTTGTAGTGATTTACTATGACTTAATATAAAATAAACAAAACGAATAACTAAAAAGTTAATTTTTAATATACTTAAACAACATATACATCTAATACTATTCGAGCAACTCGGAAATCGTTCAGAGGTGAGCCTCTGATAAATTTGATAAGAAGGAAGAAGAAGATGATTTCATGATTGCTTGTGAAGTTTTCCCCAACTGAACATTACAAAAGGGGTGCAAGCCCCGTAAATAGCCAAAGTCCCTTTCAACAGAAAGCCAGCTGGCACAGTGGCACCAAATAGTAACCGAAAAATAAAAGAGAAATTTACTTAAATAGCACTTTAACATAATGACTTTCCCTAAATAGCACTGCATGTGTTTTTCTTCTTAATATAACACTTTTAGTCATTGTGCATTAGTCATTATTCAAGTAAATATTCTTCATCACTAGACATTATGGACATTATAAAGTGCTATTTAGGGAATAAAACAATTTAAGTGCTATTTAGGGAAATGACTTAAGTATTAGTGCTATTTAGTGCAAATATTCCAAAATAAAAACCAAAATAACAAAACTAATCCAAGCTAATTACTAGTCTTCTCAGCCTCTAGAGGTCAAATTCGTCAGTCGAACCCGCGCCGTCACTTCACCGGGCCGGGACTTCATTGTGGTCGTCCACAATGTCCTGTAACGAGGAACCACTGGCAGAGTAGTACGATGACGCAGAAAGGAAGTCTCCGCGGCGGCGGCTTGGACTTCCAATCTCAAAATAAGAACTACCGCTGTCGCTAGCGGCGGAGCGGGATGATGCAGAAAGGGAGTCTTCGCGGCGGCGGCTTGGACTTCCAATCTCGAAATGAGAACTGCCGCGGTCGTAAGCGGAGTTCGGAGATTCATCTCGAGCTGGGCCACTGTAGGAAACAGAGGATAGCGACAGACCGAGCAGGTCTCGTTCCTATGGAGCCACTGGTCAATGCAAGCCGCGTGGAATGCATGTAGGCACCACGGAAGGCGCCGTAGCCACTCGTGTGCCTCAAACTCCGTGAGGCATATGGGGCACTCTACATTGGTCAGGCACCCCGTGACTGAACCAAATGTGAAGCTCGGGAGCTCCACTCTGTCAAAGGCGGATGGGGAAGAGAGTGCCGATGGGGATGGGGATGGAGATGTGGATGAGGGTGCGGAGGCGGATCGGGATGGGGATGCGGAGACGGGTGGAGATCGGGGTGTAGAGACGCGTAAGGATGGGGATGGGGGTGGGGGTGGGGGTGTGGCGATGGGTGTGGCGCCGCGCGTCCGTTGCATGCAGNCCCCGTGACTGAACCAAATGTGAAGCTCGGGAGCTCCACTCTGTCAAAGGCGAATGGGGAAGAGAGTGCCGATGGGGATGGGGATGGGGATGGGGATGGGGATGTGGATGAGGGTGCGGAGGCGGATCGGGATGGGGATGCGGAGACGGGTGGAGATCGGGGTGTAGAGACGCGTAGGGCTGGGGATGGGGGTGGGGGTGGGGGTGGGGGTGTGGCGATGGGTGTGGCGCCGCGCGTCCGTTGCATGCAGTGAACCAACCGCCAAAGGAGATACATAATGAATAGAAGACTTAATATAATGAATATTATGAATGCCGATGGGTCCGGCAATGATTAGAAGACTTAATATAATGAATGCCGCTTTTATATAAGAGCGGGCGGGGATTGGGTGATGTGGGTTAGGGAGATTGATACTGCCATCCATGAAGAGAGAGGAAGTGGAGATGGAGTAAGAGAGGAAGGGTCACTGTAGGTGTAGGTGTTAGAATGATTTCAGGGAGAGAGAATGGTGTCCTTGGGTGCGTGAGAACTGCACTGGCGGAACCCTATATATATGAAATGGGAGGAAGGGTCACTGGCAGAATGATTTTAGGGAGAGAGAATGGTGTCCACGCCGCCAGGGGGATGTAGAACAGTGGCATGTTGTAGAAGGTTTCTGGTTCTCCACGGTCAATGAGGCCAGATCCGGGTAGGGAGAGAGAGAGAGAGGATCGGAGCTGAGAGAGAGAGAGAGATGATCGGAGCTGCAGCTGCCTGAGTGAGGATGAAGAAGGTGACGGAGGGAGGAGGGGGTATTTATTAGGGAATCTGATAGGAGTGGGGGTATTTAATGAGGAAGAGGATAGAAAGTGGGGGTATTATCACTATAGTTTAAGCATTGTGATGGAAACACGGTTCGAATTTCAAAAGACATTTCTCTCCTTTCCAAATTAAATTGTGATTATTATTTACAGTGTTAAATTTTATTCATTTTTTTCTTCTATTTTTGTTAGTCATTTGATAAAATAACATAGCATGTCACTACTAGTTTTTTAAATTTTTTTATTTAGTTTTTGAATATATAATTTTTATTTTTTAATTCAAATCATTTTATATGAAAAGAATATGAATTAAAAAATAAAAATTATTTCTTCTTTTAGTGGCTTGTCACCGAAGGTGACTTCTTTGTCGCGTAGCGTATTGGACGGATTGCGGATCTATATATATGAAATGGGGGGCATACCAAGAGTAATTACTGGACGGAGGAGTAAGGCGGAGGAGAAGAGTGCTCCAGGAGGCTAGGACTGGACGCATTAGATGGAGAAGAAGAAAAAGTGGAAGAAGATGGCCAACAAAATCCTGCCATGTGGACGGACGAGTTTCTCTTCTTCTTTTCTAACGTCTACTCTTTCTTTCTTTTCTAAATATTTACCTTAATTAAAATTTTATAAAAGAATTTAAAAACTTTTCCAATTATTTTACCATATTTAATAATTTTAATTTGCAAATTCATATGTAAGTGTAAAATAATATAGAACGCTTTATTAATTGAATGAATAGAAGAGGAATACAAAGCATGTATTTATAGGTGGAGGAATATATTCTAGAATCTTCCACATTAATGACTAATTATATAAGGTAATATTATATAATAATAACTCTAACTATAAAAGGTAACAACCATAATTATAATATATAATATTAAATATATTAAATAATTGATATATTTAACATGCTCCCAACGTCCTGAACGGTGAAGATTGAACGCCAACTTTACTTGAATTGTGACCAGAATTGTAATCAGAAGCTAGAGGCATATCTTCGGCTAGAGTAGACTGAATGCATCCAGCTTAGTAAAGAAGAAGAAAGATTGCCAGGAAAGAGATGTGAAGACGTCGTTGATGAGGAGAGGAGAAGAGCCGTTGCGAATAGACTCATGCTGCTGACATCGAAAGAGGGAGAAGGTTGACGCGCGCTGGAGTCATGCGCGACTGGGTTAGAGAAGAAACACAAGGAATGAGGTACTGCCGGAGATGCATGTTGACCGAAGATCTACCCACGAAGGAGGTTGGGGTGATGATATGAGTTGTAAGAGATCGAAAAGAATATGGATTGAAGGGTGATTGGAGGAGAAGGATTTCTGATCAATGAGCCAAATCAGAGGCTCTAGAGAGATAAGGCATCTTGATAGTCCGATCCCTAGAACACCGATGACACCAAGGACACCCCTTTCAAAGGCAAAGTGAACCTGTGCCTCATGTTACTCTCGAGTGAACAGGTGCAATCTTGGCGCCAAGAGAGGCCGGTAGTTTGGTGGAGTAGGGGTCGCCGGTCAGAACGTTAGAGACGCCGGTGACTATAACAGAGATCTTTTTTTTGTATAATGGAAGAGTTTGGGTCAGAGGAAACCAGTGATCCGGCGGGCGGCGGTTAATGGCGGTGCCGCCCGCCGGAAGCGAAAGCGGAGAAATTTAGGTCACCAAGAACGGTGGCTCTGATACCATGTAAAATAATATAGAACGCTTTATTAATTGAATGAATTGAAGAGGAATACAAAGCATGTATTTATAGGTGGAGGAATATATTCTAGAATCTTCCACATTAATGACTAATTATATAAGGTAATATTATATAATAATAACTCTAGCTATAAAAGGTAACAACCATAATTATAATATATAATATTAAATATATTAAATAATTGATATATTTAACCGTAAGAATAGATTTAATTTTACGTTTTTAGATATTTTGGTGACGACACTTTTATGTTTTTATATTTAATAATGAACAATTTTACTGTAGAAACCTTAATACTCCGTAAAATGAAGTTCATAACTATTCTAACTAAATGGAGAGTTCTAAAATAAAATGGTAAGTGTTGATCCAACATGGTACATGGAGGATTACAATAATAGTTAGTAAATAAATGGAGTGTTCTAAATAAATTCGAAAATATTTTAGTCACAAATAAATAGCTTACAAACTTCACAAATTTGTCTTTTGTAGATGTTAAATTGAAATATTTTTTATTATTTAAGTGCATCTTATTTCAACTAAAAACTTAAAAAGACAAGTTTGTTAGCTTTGTGGACGGTTCATTTGTGACTCTCGCTCTTTAAATGAGACGGCTCACTTGTTGGTACACTATTTATTACTCCCTCCGTTTGGAAAAACCCTTCCCATTTGGTTTGGAGGCAAAAATAAGGAAGTGTTAAATTATGGTTGATTTCCAATTTTGCCCCTGATGTGATGGGTAAAAGTAAGATGTGATGGATTAATTATTAGAGAAAAAATATGATGTGATAGGTAGGGTATGAAAAAGTAAGGGTAAAAGTGGTTTTTTAATAGAAAGGTGAAGTATTTTGTTGGAAGTGAAAAAAATGAAAGAGGAAGTGTTTTTGAGAATGGAGGGAGTATGTAGTATGTTGAGAGTGTAGAGAAATGGATTAGCTCCCCACGAATTTTATTTCTATGCTTATTTAAAATATGATCCTTCAAAAAGAAAAGATGTTGGCTTCAAAATTTTGATGACACGATAAAATTTCTTAACAAAACTAATCGCGGATAAAACACCTTTGACAAAGTTTATGACAACAAAGAAAAAAATATTGCTTAAACTTTTATTCCATTAAAATTTTCTTTTGTCACGGAACCCTAGCCCTCATTGTCGATCTTCTTCCTTGAGAACCCAACTAACTAACGGATCAAAAAGAAGGGTCTCCTTCTGCAGCGCACTACTAGTGGAGTGTTGGAACTTGGAAAGGAATCCAAAAAAAAAGAGAAAGCAATTCAAAAAGAGAACCCTAAACTATGTTTGGTTCAAGGAATTTGGAAGGAAGAGAAAAGAAAATGGTTTTCTCTCATTTTTCTCACCAAAATGGGAGGAAATTGGTTTTCCCTCCACTTGGTGTATTTTGTCTTCCCAGTTTCTTTTCCTTTCACTTTTCTTTTCTTTTTCTCTCTAACTAAACAAGAAAAATTGTTTTCCATTTCATTTTCTTTTCTTTTCCCTTCCAAATTCCTTGAACCAAACATAGTATAAGTCTTTGCCGTGAGAGAGGGTGTGACAACAAATCATTACTCATAACCATTCTTGTTTCATTACATTGTTTTTTTTGGAATATTATCTACTTCATTATACTAGGTAGGGTATGACATAGTAAGGGTAAAAAGTGGTTTTTTAATAGAAAGTGGAAGTGTTTTAGAGAATTCAAAAAAAAAAGAGATAGGTTTTGGGGAACGGAGGGAGTATTATTTAAATATATAAATTTTATTTTTAAATTTTATAAATACAATTAAATGAATGAAATTAAAAAGGTTTGGGGAGGGGAGAGTGGAATGGAAATACTACTTGTTTTGGGAGTTATCCGTACCGACAAAGTTGCGCATGGTCACAGGTGGAACAAAAGTTCCCACTATTCCCTGTTTTTGTACGGACTAATTTCTTCCATGTTCATTATTCCATTTGTTTGTTAACGGAGTAGTAATTGTTTGCTTTTATTATTCACAATCATTAACCAGTGGCACCACTACACCCAAGGTGTGAGGCAAGCCAATCAGCAGAGGTGATGTCATTGGAAGATATGAAGACTCCATTGACTGATGTCATTGGAACTTGGAAGGAATTCAAAAAGAAGAGAAAGCAAGGTATGGGTATTCCGCACTAATTTTTACAAGGACCATGCTACACACCCCCACCTTTGCTACCAATCTTGCTTCCACCCATTTCTCCACCACACATTTATCTCCATCCATTCTCCCTCTACTCTTTAATTTTATTTTTCTTGCCTCCCTACCACATGTTTATGTAGGGGGGGCATGGATGGTAGGAAGAGTGGGGGGTTTTTAGCATTCTCCTTATCACAAAGGCGGATGTCTTGGAAAATTATCAAGGTATGGGTATTCCGCACTAATTTTCTGCGTACTTGGAGCAAATCCGCCACCTAATGTCATAAAGTAGCTAGCTTACTGCTAGATTATATTTTGGGAGATATGTCCCATTAGAATTATATCCAATGCAACACTTTGGCCATTAATATCTTTATTTAACTATGTTTCAAAAGAAATATATTGATATCAAATTTATATGAAAATTTAATGTGTTTTTCGTAATATGACATCAAAGTTAGTTCAAAAATATTTACGAGAAAAATTAAAACTCAAAAATTAATTTTAAGATGAAGAGATTACAAGTAATTTTAATAATGAGCCATTTATTAGTCACATTTTCAAGCGTTGGACTTTGCATGATGGCCTTATCCTTACTTTCAGTTCCTAACAACGCTGCCATCTATTTTTGTGAATGTTTTTTTGTTACTCTAGCATTAGTCTATCTTAATTATCTTCATCTGTAATTAATTAATACCTGTATTATTAACCTTTAAAATGTGTTTAGTGAGCAAATAAGATACTCCCTCCGTCCCCAATTTGATTACAAATTGCGGGTTACGGAGTAAAATTTCCTACTTTTTGAAATCATTTTATTTACAAATTGGTATATCAATAAGCTATAAAAATTACATATTAAAAAATTACGTCAAAAGTTCTACAAAACAAAAGGTGACAAGAATATTTTATTTTATCAAATACTTGATGAAATCGCGTAAACAAACAAAAGTTATCGAGAGGAGAGAGAAAAAAGATTGTAATCTATTCAGGGACGGGGGGTATAAGTTTTAATGTCTCGAGATATCAAAATCCTTTTTTGGTACTTGGAGAAGCTAAAAGAGATATCAAATTCGATCATTTCAAATATTATAAATTTTCAAAATGAAGGGTTTCAATATCTCTTGAATTTGAGAGATATCAATATGGACTGGTATTTGATATCTAAGACCCCTCTCTGCCATCGCCTACCATTGTCATCCAATTTATCACTAATTAAATCATAATTTTAAATCCCTCGAAACAAGTTTGTTTCGCATTTCAAAACTCATACTCCGTATCATTTTATGAGATTTCAAAACGCATATATCATATCAACAAAACTCACCAACGGGCCCTAACTTTTCTTTTTATATCTTTTTACTATTCACTTAACACACTATATCATGCCATGCAAGTATATACTCTGTCCGTCTCAATTTAAATCGCCCGTTTTGATTTTTGAACATATTTAAGAAAATAAAAAATAGAGTTGTTTTTTCAAAATTGACATTACTTTTTAGGAGGGGTAATGATGAATGAGAAGATAAGGTGAAAAATAGTGACTTAATTTAGGAATAGTTTAAGTATTTTATTTTTAAAAGTTTACGAAAATAACTAACAAGCAACTTATTTTGGGACGGAGAAAAAAGGCAAACAAGCAATTTAAAAAGGGACAGAGGGAGTACAACATTTTAACTTTCTTCAAGGAAAAAAAAATTTGTAACTTTAATATTTTGGAAAGACAGTTAATCAACCATGTTTAATTTTAAAATTGTTATGTTTAAGTTGATATTCTATGTCTACGGTATCGTATTGGGATAGGGAAGAAATTTGAGCACCTTCGAGCTCTAAGAACAAAAGAGGCGAGAAAGAGAGATATTAAGATTTAGGAGAAAGTATTTTCTTTATTCATTGATTCGTAATTCATTGGGATGCGGATAAATATATAGCTAGCACCCCTAAAGAATCCTTACCGTAGAATGAAACTAAATAAACGACGAATCCTAATTATAAATGGTAACAAATATCCTAATAATAGAATACTACTCCCTCCGTTTCTAAAACCCTTCCTCTTTCATTTTTTTTGTTTTTCTTAAAACACTTCTCCTTTCTATTAAAAAACCACTTTTACCCTTACTTTTTCATACCTTACCTATCACATCATACTTTTTCACTAACAACTAAACTATCACATCTTACTTTTACCCATCACATCAAGGACAAAATTGGAAAGTCAACTACAATTTAACACTTCCTTATTTCCCCCCAAAGTCAAAAGAGGAACTCTTTTGAGAAACAGAGGTAGTACTTTCTAATAATAACATAATTAACTAACCATAAATAATGATACTACCTAATATAATAATATAATAATAATGGTAAATAACTAAATATAAACCAGTATCAATTATTCAAAAACTAAATCTAACAAAAAAAATGTTGCTTAAAAAAATAGATGCCTCTTTTATTTGTACTTCACAAAAGCTTTGTGTGTAAATTTATATTATTTGGTCAAGCTACTGATCAAAACAAGAGAGTTATGTACTTCTATATTATTTTTTTCTGCCGACTTTCTCTTGGATAACCTTAACATGATTAAGACACAAAGCAATTGGTATAATGAAGGCTGGCAAAACTATTCATTTTGGATTTTCAAAATGTTACAAAGCCAAAATTTCTTGAACCAAACAAAAGGTAATGGAAAAAAGAAGGAAAACATAACTAGATTCATTTTTTTTTCAGTGAAGCAATTCCAGCATTTGACTTGGAGACGTCCTTTGATCATTTCAATTCCACCATAACGGAGTCCAAAACAGCAGAGCGGCAGAAGACAGAAGTGTGTGCCTAAAAGAACATAATAAGCCCATTAGCTGAATAGGTGATGATAATATATATTTGGATAAAAATGACTGGATGAAATGAATTTGTTGATATTATCCTTGAATAAGCTGAATTATAAGAAACACTTCTATGCTTCATAAGTTGAGTTGGCATCACCAGATCTCTTGTCATTCATCATGTAAACTCTATAAAAAGTATGTCATTGACGACAATAGATGTTAAAATTATAGCTAGAAGATGATCGATGGTGTAATTTCCATCTCTCCATTTTATCCAATTCCACCCAAAAAAATGCACTAATATATTCTATTATATATTAGCTCAGCACAGCACAGACCATAGACGGTGAAGATAATGAGTCCTTAAGATGAGAACTCGTGGAAATGTTGTCTTTTCAATAAAGAAGTTTTCATGAACAATCCATAAAGACACTAGATCTTGCAAGATAATGAAACAGACAGAGAATAAAGACCTTGAGAGGAAAATCAGCAGCATAATCCCAGAAAACGTTATCTGATTCCAGCAGTAGTTAGTGACTTTACTCTTTTAAACACTGAGTACATTGACTTTCCAAAAACTTTTGTGTATGACATGATGTGATGGGATATGAAACAGTGAAGAAACCTGAAAATCACCATAATTAGACTAACCATGTAGCGCCATGATTGAGAAATGTGAGGCAAACACATAAGCCCTATTTGTTGAGCTAACTTTACAAGATATTTGCGGAGCAATGCACTTCTTACTGCATTGCTAGACTTCACCAGTGCAGCTGTGTCTTGCCAAACAGTCAGAACCACATTAAGCACTACTTGCGCACTCCCAGTCTATATTTGAAAAATTCACGGATTACCCAAATTTTCTATTTGTGTAATTTTATCTAAATGAGATTAAGTTATAAATAAAGACAATAAAAGGTTATTAATGGAGTTAAGATCACATGAAAATGAATGTGCATGTTCACTTTACTGAAGAAAAGTTCTACTCCCTCTGTCTCGTAAAAAACTTGCTTAACTTCACGGAGTTTAAGAAAAAGTAATGAAATATCGAATTATGTGAGAGGTTGGAAGCTGTTTAGATGGGGGGAGAAGTTTTTGTGAGCCACATGCTCAATTCCATAAAAGGAAATAATGTAGAAAGTTTTTTCGGACATCCAAAAAAGGAAAGTAGAAAGTTTTTTAGGGGGTGGAGGAAGTATTATACAAACATAGGTGCAAAAAAATGTACATCTACAACTAGATGGTGAGGGGGGTACCTCTTGTTTTATAAAACTTTTGGCGTAGTTTTGAATACGTAATTTTTTTATTTTTTCAAATATTCAAAAAATTGAAAATAACTTGAGTCACATGTCGTAATCTGTAAACTGGTGCTTATTTAGGGGCAGAGGAACATTTGTTTTGTATTAAATTCATGAAGAGCCCTGGAAATAGAAGACGATGAGGTAACAAACCTTGAATGTGGTAGCCAATGCTTCAACTGTACCCAATAACTGGAAGTGATCATTAATGTCGTTTGCATCAGATGACATGACATCATGTGCCCAAACAATAATGCTGGTGAAAAAAAGTGGAAATAAATCATCACAATCACCTTGATCACAACTATGTTCACAATGTCTACAGTGTCCGTTAGTTTTCTAAAAGTAATGAGCATCATAAATTCATGGACATAATATGGTGGAAAATAAATGGAACTAAATGCAAGTGACTCGAGTAAGAACAGTAGTTTAACAAATTGAGTGGAAACAATGCTCAATTTTTTGATGAGCTGATTCCCAGAAAATTGAATGTGGTACACTAGTTAGGGAGAAATACTCATATAGGACCAAGACTCATGTGTATTCCATTACTTGTAACAGCACTTGCCGCACAAAACATTATAGGGCAAAAAAAACCTTTAATTATTAACTGCAAGGCAGTTTGAATCATGGGACGGATGTTATTTGTTGAGGGTTAACTTGGCATATTAATACCCAAAAAAAATTACTATTTGAGTAAAAAAAAACTAATAGGTTGTATATGTGGAAAGCCATGTAGTTTAAGTATTATTTGAAGCAATTTTCTCTACTAGTAGTTTTCTAATTATTTGGTCACTTACCTAACAAGCTTGTGCAATAATGTTTCCAAAACTAATCAAACACTGCTAAGGTGAATGAAAGAAAACTTGGGAGAAGAAAATGTAATCATAAGACCAAGACGCCAATGCACTGAGTTTTTGTTGTAAGGCGCCAATGCACTCACATACAAAACAAAATGAAAGACAAACTCATGAAATCCAGTGAGTCTCTATAAGTAAGTCTATAAAGCTCTATATAAGGCTCAATTAAGTCCCTGCACAATGTTTAGAATCTCCTGGCCGGAGTTTTGAAAGACTCCCCATATATAGCTAGTATTTCATCCTATTGGCCTAATTGACTTCAAATAGTTTAGCTGTCATAAGTAAATAATGCAAAATAGTCATAAGTAAATAATGCAAAATTACATGTTAAAGGCCTTCAACATATCAGGGCGTGTTAGAAGTTTTAAAAGCAGCAATCCAGGTATAGTACGCATAGGGCCAGCATTTGAAAGGTAGTCTTTAGAGCATTCAATGATCCTCAGTGCCAGTGGAGGTGGTTCATTTGTGCTTGAGCACTGACTATCTGTAATGCTAGTATCCACAGATGATATGTCGAAAGGGACCAACACTAGTATGGAAAGCCATAATAGTATCACACAGTTTGCTTCCATCTCGCCTGTACTTTCTTGTCTCAAGGATGTTGCTGAATGTGCAATGCAGCATTTCTCCAACAGAGAGACCGCAAGCTCTAGATCAGACACCTGATAACGGCCTTATATCCACAAACTGTTACCAAACAATAAATGATAATGCACAAGCGCTTAATGCCTTCGAGAACTTCATCCGAGGCTTCCCTCACTTCAGCTGTTTTGGAACGAACAATTGCCATCAAGGGAAAAACTATGCTCTCCAAATACGACTATACTAGTTCACCTTGTTCTTGATACTTGTCCATCTGCAACATCCCATTCAGTATGTTAGGCACAAAAAATCTGCTCAAAGCAGGAAAGTGAAAAATAAAACATCAAGACGTGAACTCTCCTCAACTGAATACGAAGTAATTAAATACTCCCTCCGTCCCAAAAACAATTTCACATTTTGATTCTATATTAGCCTAATTACGTCTTAACTGCTCATCATAGTCACTGCTCAACCTTCCAATTTCCTTCAATGCCTTCACTCGTTGTTGCCATTCAACTTTATTTTTGTTTGACATCTTTTATTTGGAAAGATTCTACTTTAATGTTTATAGATTATATTTCAAAGTTTATGGATTAATTATGTTCTATTTAAAATATGTAATATCCACATTTTTAGATTCAGGTTGAGGCTCGTGCCTTGTCAAAAAACACCTCAAAACCACAACACGCAATTTCAAATGTAAAGCCTGTGACGATTGAGCAAAGATTGAGCAAATGTAAAGCCTGTGACAGACAAACAAATGTAAGGTTAGCTAAGATTAGCTAACCTTAGCCAATACTATGTATGCACATATGAACATAGACAGACAAAGATTGAGCAAATGTAAAGCCTGTGACGATTCTGATGTTTGCTCCAAGGAATTGGATTAGAAGGGCTGCAAATGAAGCTAATAGTATGACCCATACTAACTGCAGAATCAAGAAATAATTCTCAGGAATTGTTCATACATCACATGATAATTATAACAACATATCTTGCGATGTATGAAGCTATTAACATGATCCATTTTTTTTAAATCTACCCCTGTTCAAAACATCCAAAAACTAAAAAACATAAAATTAAATAAAAAAAAAATACCTTGAGTCTTCTTCTCCGGTCTAGGTGTATCTATCAGTTGTGGTTCTTTTTCGTCCTCCGTTTACAGCGAGTTAGAAAACAATTCAATTCAATTGGACATATACACCCGATTCTTATTGCGGAAGGAACGACCCTAGATTTGAAGTAGCTAGCGCACATCTAATGGTGTGGGAGTAGGAAAGAAACCCTGTAATAAATATGCCTATTCCTATGCCTTTTTCTTTTTCTTTTGCACATATATCTCAATATTCACGGGTCTCAATATAATCAATGCTTGCCCTTTTTCTTTTTCCTTTTGCACGGGTCTCAATACTCATAATTAATGCTGTGTAAAATTGCTTTTCCAACACAGCTGTCCCCCACAAGCCCAATGCCATTACCCGAACCCAAAGAATTTGGACGGGAATATTTACTGTTCATCTTTACCCTTTAGCTTTTGTAATTATTAACAAAACTCTGCTGAAATTATGAAACTCAAAATATATAAAAAGCTGAAAAAGTATACCCAAATCTACGATTGTTACTCAATCGCCCCCTCTCTTCGTCTCCCGCGCCGTTGTCGCCCCTTTTTGTCTCTCACCGTCCCCACCCCGGAACAAATCTACCCTTCTTGAACAGATCTATCAAAAGCTTCTTACGATTTGATCAATTAGCTTTGCAATTTGACAAAAATTAGGAAAAAAACAAGGTCGGGAGGGGGTGTGACGAAGAAGAACGAAGAAGGAACGTAGAAGCTAGGGTAGAAGAAGAAATTTCAAAGAAGAAGAAGAAGAAGAGAAATGGTAGA
This sequence comes from Cuscuta campestris, assembly GCA_900332095.2. Lineage (NCBI taxonomy): Eukaryota > Viridiplantae > Streptophyta > Magnoliopsida > Solanales > Convolvulaceae > Cuscuta > Cuscuta campestris. The sequence continues at coordinate 1,095,007 of OOIL02001452.1, forward strand.
AGAAGAAGCAGATCGAAGAAAGAAAGAAAGAAGGGGAGGTGTGTTTTACGGAATGAAAAAACACAACGAAATGGGGGAAGAAACACATCGAAGAAAGAAAGAAAAAGAAGAAGAAAGAAGAAGAAGAAGAAGAAGAAAGAAAAAGAAAAAGAAAAAGAAAAAGAAAAGGGGGTGGAGTGGGTGGGCCGTGGGTGGGGCTGGTTTGACTGGTCTCAAATAATAGAAGATGAAGATCCAGAAGAAGGGTAAATTGGTCTTTTTAATACTCCCTCCGTCCTAACATTAACTTCCTATTTGACTTTTCACGGTTTCCAATGCGGTATTTTGACTATTATTATCTTCATTTTTTATGTATATATATATTCTCAAAATAATATATTTCAAAACTATGTTTCAAAATGAATCTATTGATACTAAGTTTATATGAAAATTCATTATATTTTTTCTGTATTACACAGTCAAAGTTTAAAAACTTTGATTACAAAGTCAATATAGGAAATTAATTTTAGAACGGAGCGAGTAGATTTTATTTGTCAAAAATGAAAACGGAACCATCAAATGGGATGAACCTAAAAATTGAGAAGAAAGATATGAGACACATGGAGTATAAAAATAGATGGTGTAATTGTGATAGTAATAGGCCTCGAAAATGGAGTCCGGGGAAAAAAGAATAGAAATTATCCTAAATAGGATTAAAATATAGATAAAAGTACTAAAATAGGACTTTCACGTTTTTTTTTCGGAATAGGACTTTGCACTGTGTTAATGTGACTTTGCATTGTGGTAATGTGGCAGTGTACATGTGCAAATTACTATGCTTTTTTGGTAATGTATATGGTCACAGTTCGTAATGTAAGTTTTATTTTGGAAATAAAAACATGGAAGTCCTATTTTGGTATATTTTCAAAGTTTTAATCCTACTTTGGTCTTTCTCCCAAAAGATGAATAAGGTGGGTATATTTATATTAGGGGTTACCATGTTGGGCTTGGGCCGGAAAAAATTTAATAATCACCCATTAACAATTGCGCAGAATGGCCCAATATTATTTTTATTTAGAGTAAATTCTAAAATAGTTTTCTCTACTACGGTACGGAGTATTTTTTGATATCGCTCTTTAATAAATTTTAATTACATGGTCTATTATAATAGAGTTAAATGTTGGAAAAAATTAGAAGAATTTGAAAAAAATTGAAAAATTAAAAGAGTCACTCATTTAAATAATCAACCAAATAAATATGTTAGAAAATTTTAATTTTTGATAAAAAAAATACACCATTATCTTTGTTTGAGGTGATATATTATAAATTTGGATATATAATGTTATTTTATATTAACCACATATATATCATATATAAATGTTTTCCAAGTACGTGCTGCAAATTCTTATATTATGTAGTTATTGAAAGAAATTAGAAGTTGAAAGAAATTAGAAGAAGTTAGAAGTCAATTTTTCAAAAATAAAAGAACAGGACCTTAGCAGTGTCAAATACTATCGCTAAAATTGTATCTGATATATGACTAATTTTCCCGTCCTTAAAAGTCTTTCATCTTTCTTTTTTTGTCCCGCAATTATTTTCTCTTATTTTATTAAAAGATTACTTTTATCTCTACTAATTTTTATTCTATCTATCACATTATACATTCACTAATAATCTACGCATCAGTCCTACTTTTACTTACCCCTGATTGAAGATAATTTAGAAAAGTCAATACAAAAATACAACTTCCTCAAAAATCATAGAAGTCCAAATAACAATGATATTTAGGGAGAGAGAGAGACAGAGAGAAAGAAAAAGAATATCTTTGATTCACCCTAAATGATGTACATCAAATTGACTGAACACAATTAGGTTGCATTGACTTTATCTAATTATCTGATATGATCTGAATGCATATGAATATATTTGATTCGATTGAATTGTTTCAGTCTAATGAGATTTAAATATATCTGATATAATCTGATTTTGAAAGAATTTAAAACTAGGGAGAAATTCTCTTGTATTTCTTATGATTTACAATATACAAAAATGTCGTATATATAGGGTCTCACAGCATGAGACCTAATATCAAAACTATCAACAATAAAAAATAAATCATTATACAATGAAACTACCAAAAGAAATAAATACGAAAATATATGGAAATACTACGTATATTTCAATATTCCCTTTCCTTCTTTAACATATTTAAATTCAAGTTATTATTATCTATTTATTTTTCCATTCATACCCAGGAAAAAAGATGACTTTTAGGTTAGTTTTTTAATTATTAGCAATAAGATCAATTTAACGTGACAAATACAGGTGCAATCGAACGTGAAAGAGAGCAGATTTATGCCTAATTGCAACACTTGGAAAACATGTTGTGTACGTATTAAACTTCCTTTTTTAGTCCACAACAATATATAGTCTAAAAATGCATAAAGAAAGCTCTTTAACTAAACACATGTTTTTTATAGTACGGAGTATATATAATAATTCAAAAAGTTTAATAATATTATAAAATACTAAACACGTCTTTTGTCACAAATTGTAATTTGAAACTTTTGTGACAAAGTCTTTATCATGAAAATTGTCACGAAATATGATCCACGTCAATTTTAAGTGATAAGTCTGTTGTCACAGTCTATGGCCGTGTTTGGAAAACAGCATTTGGGATAGCTTTTGGCATCTTTGACTGACTTTGGCTTTTTTGACCAAGCGAACCGCCAAAACCATTGTTTGGCTAATGGCTTTTTCACTTGGCATTTTGATCCGAAAAGCCAAAATCTGAAATGCCAAGGTGAGTAGCATTTGGACTTGGCGGTTAGGAAAAATATTTTTTTTAAAATCATTTTTGTTGAAAGATATTTTATAATATATGTAAAAAATAAAAATAAAAGTTAAAAAAATTAAATACGAAAAAATAAAATGAAATTAAAAAAATTATATTTATAATTCATTAAAAAATTTATATTTATAATTTATTATGAATTAAATGAAATTAAAATTTAATATTCCATATAGTAAAGATTTAATTTTTACATGTAAAAAAATGAAAAATAAATATCATGTCTATATATATATATATATATATAATTTTTTATTTAATTTTTTTAATTTTAAAAAAATATATTTATGATATGATATTTAAAAAAATTGTAAAATAAAATATACCATAAATGGAGGGATGTCCTTTTATGTAATTTTATTTACAAACAGCTAACTATAAACAGCTAAAGTTGCCAAACACTTAAAATTTAACTGGTAACAGAAACAGCCGGTCAAAACAGCTAACTCAATCAGCCATTCAAATCAGCTAACATAAACAGCCAACTGCCAACTGCTAGTATCCAAACAAGGCCTATGTATATTAAAGTTTTTGGGAACGGAGCTCGATAGATTATTCACAAGATAGAGAATATATTTATACAAATTACGAAGTAAAACATTAGTCCCATTTTTGTTTACGAGATAAGCATCGACATTAATGCTACAAAAATACTTTTATCACTTAAATTTGAAATTGCTGTTGATCATTTATGACTGTTTTTGGTGATAAGGAGCGACAAAATTATTCTTGATTTAATAAGACAAACTGTCGATGAGTCTTGATAAACCATTATTAATTCTCAACAAAAAAAATGAAGATTTAATTTGGCACTAGCACTTTATTTGTGGGAGGTGCATTTTGTGTGACTTTACACACTCTTTTTTCATACAATAATGATCATGCAATTAAATATTCATTATTTAACATTAAATATTGATTAGGGTCCATCGCACTCTTTATACTTCTGCTGTTTCCCCCCTTAATTTTAGAAATTGAAATTTACCACGCGATAAAGAATATTTTATGTTTGTCTCAAAATCTTAGGATCTGTTTGGTACACAAATTTGACGGAATTATAATTGAATTGATGAAAGTTGAAATTCTGTAAAATTGATTTAAATTGGAATTGAATTCTCTCATTCAATTTTTTTTGGCATTATTAATTCCAAATGTACATGTTTTTGTGCTACCAAAGAGTAGAATTAGAATTATTATCTCTAATTCCAATTACACTATTTGAATAAAAGGAGACTTAATGCAAAAATTGTTTCAATAATAATGGCGCCTTTATTTTTCCACCATATACTCCATGAAATAAAACCCTTTCTATCTAATCGAAAAAAACATTTTGTATCACTTTATATAAAGAGTTTATGATGATCAAAAGTTCATATATTGTGGCCTCTGCACTTTAAAACCCACTTTCATATTCCCCCTCCCCCAATTGTCCCAATTTAATTATTCACTTTAAAAAAAAACTGTATCTCAATAAATGAATGTAGAATAATACTGAATAAGTTATTTGAATTAAATAAATTTATTGCTCATTTATGTCAACAATGTAACAATATTCAGGTCGTATCAAACATTAATACTCCCTCGTCCCTAAATAAACTTTCATTTTGACTTTTTGAGAATTTAAAAGAGAGATATTTTTGTGTTGACTTTCCAAAAATACTCTTGATGTGATGTGTAAAAGTAAGATGTGATAGGTAGATTGTTAGTAAAAATGTATGCTGTGATAGGTAGGATATGAAAAAGTAAGGGTAAAAGAGGTTTTTTAAGGAAAAAGAGAAGTTTATTTGGGGACAAAAAAAACGAAAGGAAAGTTTATTTAAGAATGGAGAGAGTATATACTTAAAAACATGATTCCTAGTCATACCGTATTTTTACTTCACTGATTAGTTTATAATAAGTACCCTTAATTATTATTTTCGGGGACCTAGCCTCTGGAAGGAGACATCACAAAGAGTACATATAAAAACATGTTTTATTGAACTTCATGCATATTTCATTTATTGAACAATTAGTATGTTGTTACTACTAATTTTTTTGCGAGAACTCCAACATTTTTTCTTAATCCAAACCACTAACATTATAAAAAATGTTGTTTTCACGCAATTAAATTAAAGTTGGTATATATAGAGAGGGATTGTAAAGTTAAGTTACTTCAAGTGGTGTAACATCGTGAAATCATTTTAATTGTGATATTTATGATGCTCCGTTCATTATATTGATTATTGTTTCTGCCTCTTATAACTTCTCTTATAAACCCCCACCCCCAACCTTGCCTCCCTCACGACCGTTGTCGTCACATCCCTCCATAAGTTTTGTTGACTTTATAATATATTATAATTTTGACCAAAATATGAACCAAATTTACATATGTGGCGTAATTTTACGAACAAAATATTACACTTGCCCAATTAAAAGAGTGCAATTCTAAAATTTTCCGTCACAATCTCAGGCCGGCCTCATGCAGGCCGCGTCTCAACTGTTAGGACGTTAGTTATTACGGAGTATTATAAAAATCTCACTCACCCTGTTCGTTCTCTCCCTTTCAATGGTGTACTAATAATTAATAACTATTTAATAAATTAATAATTATTAATCTCTCTGCTAGCTAGCTGTCCGATCCGTTAAATTTGCCACGTACGTATATAAATGATTAATTAATATATACTCGTATATAGCTAGCTGATTAAACTACGGCATGTATATAGTACCTGCCTTCTTCTTCTTCTTCATTTCCTCATAATCTTCAGCAAGCTAATTAATAATATAAGAATGCCTCTTTAATTAATTTGCACAGTATAGAATAATAATAATTCTTTATTTTTACAGTAGATCGGAGTACCTGCATGCCGGCGGCCGGGGCGTTCATCCAATTAATAATTATTATTAATGGAGAAACAGAAAGCAGCAGCAGCCAATATTACTATTCTTAATAACAGCAATAATATTAATAATAATAATGGCCGCTCATCATTATCATCGCCGGTATGTTTCCTGGATGAGGACGACGACGACGACACAGCTAATCAACGACCACCACCTCCTCTTCCTGCCGCCGCACCTTCTTCTAAATTCATTCATTCTCATTCTCAGGTAGAGTAAATTTTACCCCACACACACACACACATTCACTCTGCCTAAAAAACACACATAGCCTATTTAGTGTTCACTATTCATAGGGAAACTTTATCCACCTTATTTAACAAATTTGGTTAGTTACGGAGTAGTATTTGATAAAAAAAGTACTTCATCGGTTTCTTAAAACTATTCTTATTTTGACTTTGATCCAAAATAAAGAAAATATAATTTTAATTGATTTTCTAATTTTGCCCATGATGATAGAGTAAAAGTAAGATGTGATAATTTGATTATTAGTGAAACAATATGATGTAAAGTTTTTAAATAGAAAGTGGAAGTGTTTTAAGAAATTGAAAAAAAACGAAAGAGGAAGGATTTTATGAAACAGAAGAAGTATATTGCATCACAACTTATTTTGTAGAGTTTTTGATGTTATTTTTAAATTGATAAATTTTAATTTTTAAAATTTCATTGCAATTCTCATATTACTTGAATTGAAAATAACTCTGTTAAAACATCGTAAATGGAAAAAGTCACTTTAAAATGGTTCGGATGGAGTATAAATCGATTGCTTATTTTTATCCAGCCCCTAAATAGAAGTATTGGCTCAATAAAATAAGTAACATATATTTCATCCGTCCCTAAATAGATTACAATTTTTTTCTCTGTCCTCTTGATAACTTTTGTTTGTTTTTGCAATTTCATTAAGTATTTGATAAAATAAAATATTCTTGTCACCTTTTATTTTGTAGAACTTTTGACGTAGTTTTTTAATATGTAATTTTTATATCTTATTGATATACCAATGTATAAATAAAATGATTTCAAATTTTACTCCATAACTCATAATAATATTTGATAGTGGTTTTCATTGGGCGCACGTACTTGTGTTAGTGGACAACAGCCCCCAAAAAAATATTTCATAAAATTAGATGGCAAAGTAATTTTTAGTGGTAGTACACTATTATTATTATAACAAATGTCCCCCACTCAATGGGTCAAAGTCAAACATTTCCCCATCCCCACATCCCCACTATAACAATATGTCCCCACCCCAATTCAGCCTTTGCCCAATCTTAGCTAGCCCAACAAGTCAACAACTTTGATTTCGTTTAGTTACATACTCCGTATTATTACTCTCCCTCTCTTGTCAAAAAAGATTGTTTTACTTTGACTCTAAAATCTATAAGAAAAATATTTAAAAAAAATAGAAAGAGAACAATTGTTAATTTATTAAGCAAATGGAAAAATTATGAACCACATATTCTTTATTTTTATAAAAGTAAAAGAGTGAAAAAATTATTTTGAGACATACTTGAAAAGAAAGTGAGACGCTTAATTTAGAACAAAGTGAGTATATTTTTTCGTATTATGTATTAGCATAATTATCCATATTCCAAACATGGTCGAAATCATCATTTAGGTTCCCCTTGTTTCAATAATTTAATTACTCTAATCCAGTACCAATATAATATAATACTCCGTTTCCTCCTAATCCATCCTTTAATCCATATTAGTGAAGAGACTACACCGCTAGGACAAATAAAATGATTGATTCCCCTCGGAACTCGAACTGGTATTTGGAGTTAATAAAGAAGAAGAATTGATAAAGCACAAAAAAAGGTAAAAGCAAAAGGTTCTCTAATTTAGATGCTCGACATACAACTGCTACAATTCAAAATTGTTTCACTTTGACTCTACAGTTTATAAGAAAAATATTAAAGAAAATAAAAAGAGAACACTTGTTATTTCATTAAGCAAAGAGAAAAATTGTGAACTACATATTCTTTATTTTTTATAAAACTAAAAAAAAGTGAAAAAATTATTTTGAGACAGATTTGAAAAAATTATTTTGAGACAGACTTGAATACATTTATATTGGCCAGCTCTACCACCGTAAAACAAAACCTGAATATGCCACTAATATTTTTTTGAATTATGTGTTAGCATAAATATCCACACATGGTCGAAATTGGCACCATATATGGTGTCTTGAATTGTGTGTGTTGGGCTCATCTTAGTATACGCTTTTGATATATCAATTTTTTTATCACAAAAAAGGTGAAAATATTAAAGATTTTTAGAACAGGAGGGAGTAACAAATAATCATCAAAATGGGAACATTGATAAATTATTTATCCCTTTAGAAAAAGACTAATGCCACCCAATTTCAGTTTCTAAGTCACTACTACAAAACCATGCTTTAGCACCGGTTGTTTTGGACCTTTTGCATCGGTTTTTACCGATGCAAATGCGAGTGATGCAATTGCTCAAGAGCAATTGCATCGGTTATAAAAAAACCGATGCAAAAGGTCCTGCATTCAAAGGGAAGGGCTTTAGCATCGGTCGTTTAAAAACAACCAGTGCCAAAGCCTTTTTTTTTTTTTAAAAAAAGAGCTTTGGCATCGGTTCTTTCAAAACAACCGATGCCAAAGCCTTGTTTTTTAATAAAAAAAAAATGCATTGGCATCGGTTGTTTAGAAACAACTGATGCCAAAACCTATTTTTTTTTAATTTTTATTTTATTAGGAGGAAACTTTAAAAATATTTCCATTTGGATTTTAATTTCAATAATGCACAGTGATGTGTACCACACCAGTTGACAACGAGTGAATGTTTACATACACTCTAAATGAATTTATCTAAATGAACTCAATATAGCATAGAAAAACCATGTAATCAATTGCAACGTAATCATGAATTAACGCCCAATTGAAGTACTAGTGCAAGTAATATGAATTTTAAGCTCAATTCGGGTGAGATATGTGACTTAAAGCCTCAGATATTGAATAGTAAGCCATAACTAATTATAGTGTGTCTAAACCATAAGGACTGCATTGTCTTTACCAACCTTATTTTGTTCTAGATCCCAGCATTTAACTTGTTTGCCATCACCAGCAGAGAGCATGTAGGTGTGCTTACTGCTAACAACAAGACATATCAAATGAGCAATTTCAGTTTCTAAGTAGTCTATAATCGATCAAAACAGAAAGAAATTAAAAATGCATGTCGTTAGTTAATAAATCATCCTTTCGTCTCAGTCTCTCAGATAAACTTCATGATTATAATATGATATGATTATAATTTGTTTAAAAAACGAGAAATGATGTGAGCTACAAATATGATTCTTTGAAAAGAAATACGGAGTAAGAAAACCATGAACTTCACGATATGATTCTTTGAAAAGAAATAAGAAAACTATGAACTTCATTTTAGGATAGAAGTAAAACGTGAAGTTTACCTTTTACAATACTTTTTAACACTTCTTAAACTTTCATGAAAAGTCAAAGTGCATATTCTATTTTAGGACGAAAGGAGTAATTAGCGAACCCCATATGTTATTAAAGCTTGTCCTGAATTAAAAATAAGCATAGGGGATGTGTTAGCCATTGTTTTTTGGCCACAAAATTTGAACTTCACTGCAATAATAATGATCTGAATGGGGATATTGACTCTGGGTGCTTCAGTAATACTCCGTATATTTTAAAAAGTATACATGAATAGATATTAAATTTCAATAGAGTTATTAGTACTGAAAAAACATCTTCAAACGAGCAAAAAACGTTACTCCCACATCGGAAAAACATACAGTCAAGCAGAAAAAAAAGTTGAGCAACTATTGTATTTATTTATTTATTTGTTAAAAACAGGAAGGGAAGATGAGACTGCTTGATTCTTGCACCAGAGATGGATCAATAGATCGACATGGAAAACCGGCGCTCAAGGGGAAAACAGGTGGATGGAAATCCGCAATCTTAATACTAGGTAACTTCAATAACAACATAGTAAGACTCAAGATTCTATGGTTCAAGAACGAACGCATTCAATGCACTTATAGCCAGCAATAATCTGTAGTTTTTTTTTTGAACGTGCAGCAAGTGAAGGGTTGGCTACACTGGCTTTCACAGGAGTGGAAGTGAACATGGCCCTCTTTTCCAAGTCTGTCATGAGAAAATCAAATGCAGATGCTGCAAACTTCTTTAGCAGGTGGATGGGTACCCTTTATGTTTTCTCTCTTGTGGGAGCTTTCCTCAGTGACTCCTACATGGGAAGATATCTCACTTGTATCATCTTCCTTTCTGTCATGAATTTTGTAAGTCCACCCGAACTATGTATGTCTACAGAACACTTCTTCTCTCAATGTAAATCCTACTTTTGTGGGGTTTCACTGGGTTATTGACCTAAACTATGTCTGCATGGGCTTCATTAGTGCTTTTTATAACACTGATATTGAAACTCTAAAGGTACAATTTTGCAAGAGAAGCTCCTGGTGTTGATTGGTTTGGTTTTGTTGCAGGGATTGGTGGCACTGTCATTGTTAACTCATATGTTCATGCTAGTGCCTAAAGGGTGTGGGAGGATAGGAGAGCTATGTGACCCACAGTCAATGGTTGAAGTAGCAATGTTCTATGTGTGCATGTACTTACTAGCCATTGGAAGTGGCTCCATAGAGCCCGTACTTGCAACCCTAGGAGCAGACCAGTTCGACGAAGAAGATCCAGAAGAGAGCCGATCAAAGACGAAATTTTTCAGCTACTTTTACGTCGCGCTAAACCTCGGGTCACTTGTGGCAGAGACAGTTTTGGTGTACATTGAGACTTTTGGGAAATGGGTACTTGCCTTTTGGATATCTACCATATGTGGCTTTGCTGCATTGAGCCTGTTAATGACAGGGGCATATAGGTATCGTCATGTCAGACCTTCCAAGAACCCTGCCTGCAGGTTTTGTCAGGTGATTGTGGCTTCTCTGAGGAAAATGAAGCTTCAAGTGCCATTGAATGGAGAAGGGTTATATGAAGCTCATGGCAGTGCAGATAATTGCAACAGAAGAATCTCTCACACAGATGGTTTTCAGTAAGTTGGTTTTCTTGATGCAACTTTGTTTTTGTTCATTTGCTAAGGATCACTCCTTCGGCACTAGGCTGCCCCACATTTCACTGATATGTTGGTAGTTGATATTGCTTTTATCTAAACAAGCAGGTTTCTTGATCGAGCTGCAATCATGGTCTCAACGGACATGGTGACCTTAATGCCAGCCAAAACAGAAGTTCCAAATCCATGGAGGATATGCACAGTGACTCAAGTGGAGGAAGTGAAGTGTGTCCTTAGACTACTCCCAATATGGATTTGCACCATGCTGTCATCCATAGTATTTGCACAAGTTCTTTCCCTCTTCGTCGAGCAAGGAGCTGCCATGAACACCAAAATATCAACCTTCAACATGCCTCCCGCCAGCATGACATCATTCGACATCATTAGCACGTCCACCTTCATCATCTGCTACGAAAACATCATACACCCACTCTACATCAAGCTAACTAAAAGAAAGCCGAAGCCATTGAGTGAACTGCAGAGGATAGGGGTAGGCCTGGTCATTTCTGCCATTGCCATGGCCACAGCTGGTGTGGTTGAGCAATACAGGCTCAGATATGCCTATGAGGAGGAAGAGGCAAGGTCTTTGAGCATCTTTTGGCAAATCCCTCAGTATGTATTTGTGGGAATAGCAGAAGCCTTTGTGAATGTCGCGCAGTGGGAATTCTTTGCATCACAGATCCCTGACAGTCTCAAGAGTATGGGGCTCGGTTTGTCAATGTCCTCTTCAGCATTGGGTAGTTACCTATGTAGCATTTTACTAACAGCCGTGATGAAGATCACTGCTAGGGACGGGAAGCCTGGTTGGGTCCCACCAAATCTAAATGATGGCCACCTGGACAGATTTTTCTTCCTGTCTGCTGCTGTGGTCGCATTAGATCTTGTGTTGTTCGTGTTTTGTGCTAAGAGGTACAAAGGTATAGTGCTAGAAAAACGAGAGGAGATGGTTGAGGCCTAAGCTCTCAACTAAGATTATTGCGTCATTCGTCTTACAAACCAAAAAAGTTGTACAAAATTCAAGTGTAGCATGAAACTGACATGACTTTATTATGAAAACAAAAGGGTTGGCTTAAAACTAGAATAACCAGATATCATGACATTATTAGTAGGAATAGGGGGTTTTCTGTACTAATATTCGTCCCAAAGGTATTTTTATAGAGAGGGCTTTAGATAGTTTAGCTGATAAAATATACTCCAGCTATAAAAATGCTGGAGTATAATAAGTCAGAAGCTACATATTCTAACATTCTGTTGATGCATAATAGGCCACTTCCAGCCACCAAACGAAGCCTAAAATCAAGATGAAGAAGCTAGAGCTAAGACATTTTATTATTCATCAAATACGCCCAAATTGCACAATATCAAGGGTTACACGAATGTTGAAACAGAGATGTGCTTATTTGAAGAAGAAAAAAAGGGCCATTGTCTGACTAAAACTTCATAAATTCAGTAATAGGAAGTAGCAAAGGGTATAGATTGTTACTTTTTTTCACTTTGATATCTTAGCAGCCAATTCTCTCACAATCTTTGCAGCAACCATACCAGTCATCCCATCAACGGTGTCACGCTGCGGATTGAATTCGACCACATCAGCAGCCACAATGTCCCCTTGAAGGTTGTGGAGAATGTTGAGGACGTCTCTGAAAGATAGACCTCCGGGCTCTATGTGGGATACACCTGGGGCAAATGCAGGGTCAAGACAGTCTATATCCACAGACACGTACACGCCCTTCACCCCCTCACCTAGTTTCTGGGGACAAGAAAGCATCAAGAATTGTTATAAGAAATCAATCTTTGATATAAAAAGAAGAGTTCAAAACACAGAGCAGAAGTTAGACTAAAACCAGATTTTCCAGATACTGGCGATCTCTAGAAAAAGTTCTCATTTCATACAGCTCGGTACCAAATCTTTTTGCTTGCTCGCGGCCTTCTTTTGTGATTGATCTAATCCCAACCTGAATAGCAAGAATTCTAATTTTAGATAGACATAAACAGCTAAGATAATGTTCCTATACCATGTCTTTGAAATATAGCAAGTCCCACAATTTAAGCTATTGTGGGAAATTCATGAAGGCTATAACTTTTGAGGGAATTCAACAAGAAGAAGGATGAAAAGATTGGTTTTTTTAGCAATGGAGATTCTACTTGCAAGAGCCGCCTGGCATAACCGCCTTCCATTATTCTAGCAAAACCAGAGGCATGTGAGTATTTGTTTCCTTCAAAGGCACCGTAGTTATCAGGATGAGCATCAAGGTGAAGGATATCCACTTGTCCTCCAAGTTTCTCTGACACAGCTCTCACAACAGGATATGAAATTGAGTGATCGCCCCCCAAGATTAATGGACGCAATGGTACCTGTGGATAAAGGACGAAGAAGAAGAAATAGATGTGAGAAAAGTAAATGCAACCAAAGTACAGTACTTGTAGTAAGTACTACAAAAGAGAGATGTCTCACTTCTTCCATCACTAGCTTGACAGATTTACTAACAATATCCATTAGTCCATCATCATCAACCCCACAGTCTCTTAACTCTTGTACCGGTACATCACCAGCATCACTCAAGACACGAGGATCACACACCTGTTTGCCTGCATGAAAAATCAATTGTTTTGTAAATGACATCACTCGAATGGTCCATTTGGAGCTCAAAAAAAATGCTAGGGAAAGAAAATAATGAAGAGATGAGAGATGGCTATTATCAAACTTATACGATTGGATGAGGGGAGTGACATTAGTTATTTAGGGTGTTGATTTAGTCCACACGCCATGAAATTTATATACATGTTTTAGAAAACTTTTCGCTTTCTTAACCAACATTATCATAGAAAATATACCGATATACCTCATGTCTAATGGCCCCCTCACATTTTAGTTACTCCCAAATTGAGTTGAAGGACAGGTTGTTAGCCAGAACAATCAAAGTGAAACATGAAACATATAATTGTTCATCCAGGTTTATTTATATCATCTCTACTATACAAATACTAAGAAATCCAAATATATGTAAAATTTCTTTAAAATTTTATCAAATTTCAATTTTCCAGGTAAAACCAACAACAACAACAACCTTATCCATGTGAAAAAACATAAAGGCTATTTCAGGGAAACCATCAATGCATTTACTGCAAAAATACTTCATAGAAAGTGAGAAGCAACTAAGCAAGGGAATTTGGTCCATTATTGACATGAAGCTATATAACATAACTTTCAGTGTCCCAAGTCTGCAAATATTTCTTTGCTCTTTCATAAACCAGTTGCATAAAAGCTTAATTTTACCACCTTCTTCAGTTGTAGAGTTTGTGCTGCCACACCATATAGCTTCACGAATGCGGGGAGGAGCAAATGCAGGCCCTTGGAGGAATGAGGAGTTATGCCCTAGAGGAACCCCAAGAAGGGTTGGCGATGCTACTACACCCCCTAGAGCACGGAGAAGTTCTCCCTGCAACAAAGTATTGTTTTTAAACAGAGAACAACTAAAACAGGAACATGTCATTGTCTAGTACCACCCCCTCATGTGTATTCTATCATATTCAAACCAGCATTTTTCCCTTTAGAGAGACGAGGTGAAATATGACGAGAAAGACATTTTCCATTGTTTTCCACCCTCCTCTTTCTCTCTAATGGATGGAAAATTCTCTATTTACATCCCCTTTCTTATTTTACCTCAATTTGAATTCCGAATTCCGAACACAAGAGTTTATAATGAGAAAAAATAAAATTTCCTTTTCTTGTTTTCCTCTCCTCTTATATAAAAGTTCTAAACATTTCCTTCAATTGATAGCCAACACAACACTCCCTCCGTCCCAAGAAACATTTCTTGACGTCCTAAAAAACATTTCCTACTTAATTACCACCTTGAAAAAACAAGACAAGAAGTGTTCTTTGGCTAATGTTCACTAAATTTCTCCAAGATTACTGATTTAGGGGAGGGGAGGGGAAGGCGATTCATTACAAATTTACAAGCATTCATACCTTCAGCTTAGCCCTCTCTCGGATAAGGGTCAGAGATGCTTCAATGACACGCTTTTGCCCCTTCTCAATCAAGTCCTTTGGGATGTTTTCGGCATTCAATTTGTGCAGATAATGGAATCCCATTTTCCCCAGCTGGTTTTTCATGTTTGCAGATGAAGATGAAGAAGAAGAAGACCCTGCTCTGCAACAATGATGCCCAAAACCCTATACTAATGATTTCTTTGGAAATGACACTGCATTTGATTTTCAAATCGTTGCCTTCTCCCGTACTGGGTATTATTGTACATGCATGTCACGGGCAAAATGTGACATTTGGAACTCCAGGTCTTATCTTCCATGCATCTGGTCATACTTTTTTGTGTCTTCACCATTTTTGTCCAAATTTAGAAACTTATTAATTACTCACCCCTCCCATTGTTTTTGGTATTCCCTATATAAGGCGGGTGACACGCATTGATAAGACAAGGAGTGCCAATATTGTAAAATCTGAGTTCGATTTTTCACAATTGGGCATAGAGTTTTGCAAGTACCAGATGTAAGCTCTATTTTCTGTCATCAATCTGCGACTAAAGTCTAAGTTACCTCCTCTCAGTGATCGTCCGACCGAATCTGAAGGGACCCTCAACGACGGGGTTCATCTTTTTTTAGTATTCCGTATATACTCGTTTTGATTTAATTTGTAAAATTAAATTTGACTTGTGACAATAATGACAAAAAATGATCATACTCAGCGTGCAATTATAATCTTTCATATACAATGAACAAATCTTATTTCTTAATTAATTTGCATACTTTAGGGTCAAAGCATAATCAAATTATATTTTTTAATTTTATTACTTATTTGATAAAATAAAAAAATGTTATCACAACATGTATTGTATAAGTTTTGACATATTTTTGTATGATAAAGTTTCTATTTTAACTAAATTGTTATTTGTACCAAATACGAACACTTGCTACTTTAACAAACACATTTGTTAACTAATTTTTTTATTTTACACATAAATGTGAGCAAACTGCAAAGTCGTCCCGAGAAATTAGGAGCCCGACACGACACAACACGAAAAAGATGGACTCTTATGTCATACTTGGTCCGTCCCTGAGTGTTTGTCCACTTTTGACTTTTGGAACTGTTCATCTAAGCACTTTGACTTATCAAATTCTCTCAATGTGTAAGCCTAAAAATAGTCACGTGTGATCTTGTTTGATTCGTCTTAACATATAGATTATTAATATATAATTTTTATAATTTTTTAATATACAAATTACAAGATAAAATGGATTAAAGAAGTGTATTGGATGGTGTGCAAAAATGAAAGTGGACAAACACTCAGGGACGAAGGGAGTAATGAAGTAGAAATGTCGAATTTATTAAATAATTTTATTTTATTAAATAAATAACTTAAACAAATAAAAAAATTATTTTTTATTGTCCCATGTTTTGAATAAACTAGTATTTTGACCCGTGCCATGCACAGGGTCGAAAGAAATTTATGTCGATTCTGAGTTTATTTTAATGAAATTTATTTTTCAGAATAAAGTAAATATATTGCTCACATGATTTTATATACTACAAATGAAAAAAGCCAAAGTAAAATAAATAATATTTGAGGAACAGAATGTAGAGTTAACAATGTTTATTTTAATACCAAATTTTCTGAAAGATTTCAATGTATACAACATTTTTGGTATGATTGCAAGGGTTTCTATTGTCACATAGAACTAATATTTTTAATCTGGTCTTTGTCTTCACTCGTGAAACAACAAAATATAGTTGACCATGTGTGAACACTGCCTTGGTTAAAAATAATCCCACAAATGACAATGTTTGACCTTGACTTTTGTTGATTGTTATAGCAAAACATGAGGCGATCGAAAAATTATCTTCTTTGAAACTTCAAGGGTAGCCCCAGATTAGATGGTACCAAATTCATTCTAGGGATGTAAACTTTTTCCCCGACTCGATTTCCCGAAACCACAATTGCACCGATAACATTATTTCGCAGCTCTTGAACGATTAATCTTGTCCCATTACACAATCCAGATGTTTGGTCAATGTTCCTCAATAGCATAATCGGTGCCCCTTTTTTCAAGACTATTTTGTGGTTTGGGATTCCCAACATTTGATTTCGTTCAAAAGTGCTACATTGGGAAATAAAAAACATATGTTGCTATTTAGGGAAAGTCATTATGTTTTAGTGTTATTTAGGTAAATTCCTCTGATTATGAATATATATATGGAGTATCAATTATTTCAGTTGAATACAACTTAGTTGCCATTTTGATAGATGAATTACGTGTTAGATATAAGTAAATTTTCCAATTTAAAAATTATATTTGAACTTTGAATTATTTACATTGATCATTCCGTATCAATGCCTAATTTTTTTTCCTCCGTACGTATAGTAAAACAAAATTTTATACATGAGTGTAAAAAAATATAAGTGGGTAAAGTATAGTTTAAATAACGTTTCAAAACTTAAAATATTAAAAGATTTTAAATACGAATATGTTTTTACTCAACTTTGTTAATATTCGTCCATTCAATTGTTTAAAATATTCAATATGTATAAACTATTTTTTTCATAAAAAATGTAGAAAAATTAAATTAAAGAGTCATGGTTAGACATCATTTTATTCCTATTGATGTAAATATAAAATTAATAAAAAAAATCAGTGAGCTATATGCATACCTAGATAAAACAACAATTATACATCTTAATTATCCATGATTTCTATGCAACCTATGAACGACGTTTAATTTTTTTACGGATGCAGATTATAATTGATAAAATAACATGACTATAAAATAACATGAATAAACATGTATTTTTATCTTTTCTTGGAGTGTTCATTTTCACATGGAGAATTTTTTAAATCCTTCTAAAATTGACATCTAATATTAAATTTTGTATAAAACTTTTTTTATTTAACATAAATTAATTTATCTATACTAACGATTTATATGTGAAGATAAAAAAAATTTTCAATGCTCATTAAAAAGCAACCATATAAATTTTAAATACAAAAATTCTGGTCACTAACATATCCCATTTCATTTTGTTATTTTAAATAATTCAAAAATGTTATGCATCAAATTACCTTAAAACAATAAAACATAATTAAATGTATTAAGATAAAACAATATTTAAAGTGCATACCTTTTCTATCTTCTTTTTTTTGTTGGAGTATTCATTTTCTCATTTCGCTTGCATCTCTAGCTGATCTCGTCCATATATCGTCAACTTGATTTTCCATAGCCCCAATTGAAATTGAAAAATAGGATACTCGTACCACCAATCCTTTTAAAAACAAAAGGCTGAAGTTGAATTAACGATTCTCCGCTTATTTATTGCATAATTAATTCTGAATGCCTATGTATTGAAATGGAAAATGAAAATGGGTGATGGATGTCACATTTCAACTCATTATATATCTCTTTTTATAATAGGATTTTGACCCAAGAATATAAAAGTTTCCATAAATTTGGATATAAAAGTGAGTAATTTAACTTATTGCTAGTTAGATATATAAGTAAGGAATTCAAAATAATATTGGGTCCATTCTAGATATAACAAATTTCTTACTAAAAATAAACGAATCCAGAATAATATTACTGATTATTCAAGATACATAATTAACGATTGCCATATATAAGTAAAGGGATCCAAAATAATATAAGTATTATCCAACAAACATAATATAAGTAAGGTGATGAATAATATACTCGTGATCATAATTTTCAAATTTAGTACTATTTAGGATTGTTTCTTAATAATATTTTTCGTAAATTTTGTCAATCACCATATGTTAAGGAAGTAATCTATTCTTGAAATCATATCATACCATTCATGGCTATGCATGAATCATTTTCTAATGCACGGCCGTATTAGGATAGTTTCACATTTAATTATTTACTTACCTTTTGTATTTTAGGAATGACTTTATTATGGTG
>OOIL02001452.1:1113753-1154518 GCA_900332095.2 Cuscuta campestris
AATTTCTTACTAAAAATAAACGAATCCAGAATAATATTACTGATTATTCAAGATACATAATTAACGATTGCCATATATAAGTAAAGGGATCCAAAATAATATAAGTATTATCCAACAAACATAATATAAGTAAGGTGATGAATAATATACTCGTGATCATAATTTTCAAATTTAGTACTATTTAGGATTGTTTCTTAATAATATTTTTCGTAAATTTTGTCAATCACCATATGTTAAGGAAGTAATCTATTCTTGAAATCATATCATACCATTCATGGCTATGCATGAATCATTTTTTAATGCACGGCCGTATTAGGATAGTTTCACATTTAATTATTTACTTACCTTTTGTATTTTAGAAATGACTTTATTATGGTGAGAATTCCTTGGTAAAGGATTAATATATGTAGCATGGTCCTAAAATTCTATTTAAATTAATTAAAAATATTCTTTTTTATTAAATAGTATTTATATTTCTTCATATTTATTTTTAATTTTTTATATTATCATCGTAATTGGAGTTCGTATTGTTGAAATCTGAATACAGATATTTACATATAATATTATTGATTATCCAAGATACATAGTTAAGGATTTCCATATATAAGTAAAGATATCGAAAATAATATTAGTATTATCCAAGATACATAATATAAGTAAGGTGATGAATAATATACTCGTGATCATAATTTACAAATTTAGTATTATTTAGGATTGTTTCTTAATAAGATTTTCTGTAAATTTTGTTAATGACCATATATAAGTAAGGTGATCAATAATATATACTCATGGAATTAAGACAAATAAGTAAGGAATCAAAAATAGTATTGGAATTTCTATTAGATAAGTACTCTATTGATTTCAACCTATATATACATGAATTTCCATTAATAAATCTTTGTTACTTATTAATTTAAGTATGAAATTTATAAATATGAAAGTAAGATAAAGGATTAATATATGTAGCATGATTCTAAAATTCTATTTAAGTTAAATGAAAATTATTATTTTTATTTTTTTTAAAATAGTATTTATATTTTTAGTATTTATTTTTAATTGTTTATATTATTCTCGTAATAGAAGTTCGTATTATTGTAATCTGAAAAAATATATTAACATATAATATTATTGATTATCCAAGACACATAATTAAAGATTTCCATATATAAGTAAACGGATCCAAAATAATATTAGTATTATCCAACATAAATAATATAAGTAAGGTGATGAGTAATATACTCGTGATCATCATTTTCAAATTTAGTATTATTTAAGATTGTTTCTTAATATATTTTTTTGTAAAAAAATAATATTCTAATTTCCAATAATATAAGTACTCTATTGATTTTAACTCTTATTATACACGAATTTTCACAATAAACCTTTGTAACTTATTATTTAAGTATGTAATTTTTAAAGATGGAAGTAAGATAAAGGATTAATATATGTAGCATGGTCCTAAAATTCTATTTAAATTAAATGAAAAATATTATATTTGTTTTTTAAATAGTATTCATATTTATTCATATTTATTTTTAATTATTTTATATTATCATCATAATAGGAGTTCGTATTGTTGTAATCTGAAGGAAAGAATTTTGTTGAAGGCCAGTGATTATCGCGTAGAAAATCTGTGGTCAATTGTTTCCAACAGGAGATCCGCTGGTGCATCGTATATAATTTATTTCCGCTGGTTTACTTGGATATTACGTAGCGTGCTGACATGTTTAAATTTTGCCACATAGACATGCCAAATGTCGAATTTCTGTGCATCCGAGTCTCCTTTATTATATTAAAGGATTTTTCTATTATTACATGGCTTGATGATGTCTTCCATTTTTTGCCAAATAGGCGTGCCAAATGTCGCATTCTCGTGCATCCGAGTCTCCTTTATTATAATAAAGGATATCTTTATGTTTTAAGTATTTAAAACTATAATAAATTTATGAATTTTGTGTAGGAGTTGTGAACTTGTTAATCTAAAATGTCACACACCAATGGTCTGCCGTCTGCGGGACCAAAAGTGATTAAATCCAATTTCCAAAGCGCGAAAAGTTAACTCTAATTTGCCAGTAACCAGAGCACGCTCACTTGAATGGCGTCGTCTAGGAATGAAGAAGCTGCTCCGAGCATGGAGGTGGTGGAGGAAACGACAACGGCGGCGAACACCGCCGCATCGCCCGACGGCGACGACGACGAGCACGACTCCAAGGAGAGAGTTCTTCAGAGATACTTCCTTCAGGAATGGAAGCTCGTGAAGTCCCTCCTCGACGACATCGTTTCGCGCGGCCGTGTTTCCGATATCTCATCCGTTCACAAGATCCGATCCATTGTGCGCAATCCCTTCTCTGCTTATTTGGTTCTCCATGCTGCAAAACTTAATGGAGTTCACCCTTTTAGATTCTTTCTTTTAGATTTCTCAATTCCACGCTAATTTTTCAAATAAATTGAATTCTAAATAAAATCATAACCGAAATGTGAAATTGTTTTTTGGGACGGAGGGAGTATTTAATTACTCCATATTTAGTTAGAGAAAGTCAAATCTTGATGTTTATTTAAACTTTCCTGCTTTCAGCATTTTTGTTTTGCCTAACATACTGAATGTGATGTTGTAGATGGACAAGTATCAGGAGCAAGGTCAACTCGTAGAGCCGTATTTGGAGAGCATAGTTTCTCCCTTGATGGAAATTGTCCGTTCCAAAACAGCTGAAGTAGGGGAAGCCTCGGATGAAGTTCTCGAAGCCATTAAGCCTTTGTGCATTATCATTTATTGTTTGGTAACAGTTTGTGGATATAAGGCCGTTATCAAATTCTTCCCGCATCAGGTTTCTGATCTAGAGCTTGCGGTCTCTCTGTTGGAGAAATGCCACATTGCACATTCAGCAACATCCTTGAGGCAAGAAAGTACAGGCGAGATGGAAGCAAAGTGTGTGATACTATTATGGCTTTCCATACTAGTGTTGATCCCTTTCGATATATCATCTGTGGATACTAGCATTACTGATAGTCAGTGCACAAGCACAAATGAACCACCTCCACTGGCACTGAGGATCATAGAATGCTCTAAAGACTACCTTTCAAATGCTGGCCCTATGCGTACTATAGCTGGATTGCTGCTTTCGAAACTTCTAACACGCCCTGATATGTTGAAGGCCTTTAACAGGTAGTTTTGCATTATTTACTTATGGCAGCTAAACTATTTGATCAATTAGGCCAATAGGATGAAATACTAGCTATAGACGGGGAGCCTTTCAAAACTGCAGTAGATACTAAACATTGTCCAGGGACTTAATTGAGCCTTAAATAGAGCGTTATAGACTTATAGTCTCATAAGAATTTATGAGTTTGTCTTTCATTTTGTTTTGTATGTGAGTGCATTGGCGCCTTACAACAAAAACTCAGTGCATTGGTGTCTTGGTCTTATGATCCCATTTTCTTCTCCCAAGTTTTCTTTCATTCACCTTAGCAGTGTTTGATTAGTTTTGGAAACGTTATTGCACAAGCTTGTTAGGTAAGTGACCAAATAATTAGAAAACTACTAGTAGAGAAAATTGATTCAAATAATACTTAAACTGCAAGGCTTTCCACATATACAACCTATTAGTTTTTTTACTTAAATAGTAATTTTTTGTATGAATATGCCAAGTTAACCCTCAACACATAACTTCCGTCCCATGAATCAAACTGCCTTGCAGTTATAAAAGTTTTTTTTGCCCTATAATGTTTTGTGCGGCTAGTGCTGTTACAAGTTATGGAATACACATGAGTCTTGGTCCTATATGAGTATTTCTCCCTAACTAGTATACCACATTCAATTTTCTGGGAATCAGCTCATCAAAAAATTGAGCATTGTTTCTAATCATTTTGTTAAACTACTATTCTTACTCGAGTTACTTGCATTTAGTTCCATATTAATTTCCACCATATTATGTCCATGAATTTATGATGCTCATTACTTTTAGAAAACTAATGGACACTGTAGACATTGTGAACATAGTTGTGATCAAGGTGATTGTGATGCTTTATTTCCACTTGTTTTCACCAGCTTTATTGTTTGGGCACATGATGTCATGTCATCTGATGCAAATGACATTAATGATCACTTCCAGTTATTGGGTACAGTTGAAGCATTGGCTACCACATTCAAGGTTTGTTACTTCATCCTCTTATATTTCCAGGGTTCTTCATGAATTTAATACAAAACAAATGTTTCATTTACATTCTAACACACACACACCCTCTGCCTCTAAATAAGCATCAGTTAATGGATTACGACATGTGACTAAAGTTATTTTCAATTTTTTTTGAATATTTTAAAAAATAAAAAAATAAAATTTTTCATATTCAAAAATACTTCAAAGTTTTATAAAACAAGAGGTACCCACCCCCCCTCCCCATCTAGTTTTAGATGTACATTTTTTTGCACCTATGTTTGTATAATACTTCCTCCACCCCCTAAAAACTAACTACTTTCCTTTTTTGGATGTCCCAAAAAACTTTCTACATTATTTCCTTTTATGTAATTGAACATGTGGCTCACAAAAACTTCTCTCCCCCATCTAAACAACTTCCAACCACTCACATAATTTGATAATTCATTACTTTTTTAAACTCCGTGAAATTAAACAAGATTTTTTGAGACGGAGGGAGTAGAACTTTTCTTCAGTAAAGTGAACATGCACATAATTTGATAATTCATTAGATTGATTAGTTAATAATGCATTTACAGTTTTTGACATGATTAGTTCATTTTCATGTTATCTTAACCCCATTAATAACCTTTTAGTGTCTTTATTTATAACTTAATCTCATTTAGATAAAATTACACCAATAGAAAATTTGGGTAATCCGTGAACTTTTCAAATATAGACTGGGAGTACGCAAGTATTGCTTAATGTGGTTCCGACTGTTTGGCAAGACACAGCTGCACTGGTGAAGTCTAGCAATGCAGTAAGAAGTCCATTGCTCCGCAAATATCTTGTAAAGTTAGCTCAACGAATAGGGCTTATGTGTTTGCCTCACATTTCTCAATCATGGCGCTACATGGTTAGTCTAATTATGGTGATTTTCAGGTTTCTTCACTGTTTCATATCCCATCACATCATGTCACACAGAAAAGTTTTTGGAAAGTCAATGTACTCAGTGTTTAAAAGAGTAAAGTCACTAACTACTGCTGGAATCATTTAACATTTTCTGAGATTATGCTGCTGATTTTCCTCTCAAGGTCTTTATTCTGTCTGTTTTATTGTCTTGCAAGATCTAGTGTCTTTATGGATTGTTCATGAAAAACTTCTTTATTAAAAAGACAAATTTCCACGAGTTCTCATTTTAAGGTCTCATTATCTTCACCGTCTAGGGCAGGAAGCAAACTCTTGGAGAGACATCTAAAGACTTGACCAGAATTGATAAAAACCATGAAACTGCCATCAGAGATCCTTCAGAGTTATTTCAAGAGGAAGATATGGATGTCCCTGAGATGGTAGAAGAGATTATTGATGTTTTGTTGTCTGCACTGCGAGATACGGTATGTTAAGGCCTAATGGATGATAAATTGTTTTATTAGCCAAGTACATATGCTAGTTGTTCTTACGTGCCTGGGGTAAACAAAAGATAATTCACTACCATGCTTCTCTTTTTTGAAAAAGCTTCAGTTTTTTTGATTTTTTTTCTTTTATTGTAACCATCAGAATTCATTATGCAACCATGTCAGTTTAGGCATCTTGTTCTCATAATGTGCAGGACACTGTCGTGCGTTGGTCTGCTGCAAAGGGTATTGGCCGTGTTACTTCACGCTTAACTTATGCACTTTCAGATGAAGTTCTTTCATCTGTACTGGAGCTTTTTTCTCCCATTCAGGTCTTTGGTCAACAACTAACTTTTCAATATATCAATCAGGAGATGGGATAAACATCATCTCTAAGATCTTTCAAATTATCTTGGGATTGCCATGTGCGTGTAATTTATGTGTTGATATTGGTTCCTAATTTTAATTTCAGCTTCTGTATTCTTCTATCACAGGGTGATGGTTCATGGCATGGAGGTTGCTTGGCACTGGCTGAATTAGCACGTAGAGGATTACTCTTACCCATCAGCTTTTCAAAAGTTGTGCCATTTGTAGTGAAGGTTTACCAATCTTGCCTGTTACTTTTCTGGTTTAATAGAGTACTTCTCCATTTTGTTGGCTTCTGTGATTTCACCTGATAGTGAGGTTATTGTTGATGGTTGACCTTTAGTTTTTACTTCAGAGTTTCAAAGATTGATTAACAAATGTTCTTTTTGCTAGAGTATGACTTTGATCCTTTTCTGCTCCTTAGTCCTCTCCTCTCTGGTCAAAGATGTTTCTTTGAGATCCCGGGAGACCTTCCAGTTTCCTTGGGTGAATATAATTTATATTTGCTTGGGTTTTGAAACTCTCTCCCTCTCCCTCTCTCTCTCTCTGAAATCCATTTAGTGTGTGGGTCATAATATCATGTATTCATGCATTTTTTGCATTCTTCTAACTGGGAAACCTTCATATTGACAAATTGGCATCTCTTATTATAGATATATTGATTGAAGATCATATGGTATACTCATCTAATAAGTTGTACTTTGGGGCATGACTTTGACAGGCCTTACATTATGATGTTCGAAGAGGTCCACACAGCATTGGATCACATGTACGCGATGCTGCTGCATATGTTTGCTGGGCATTTGGTCGTGCATATTATCATAGAGATATGAGAAGTGTACTTGAACAGCTTGCTCCGCATCTCTTGACAGTTGCTTGTTATGACCGAGAGGTTCTGACAACTGCTTATGAATGTTTCCCTTTCTCCACTATTTGTTACTCCGTAGTGCGTATTTAAATGATTAATACTCTGGCTCAATCTCCAGGTTAATTGTAGAAGAGCAGCTGCTGCTGCTTTTCAAGAAAATGTGGGTAGACAAGGAAATTACCCACATGGCATTGATATAGTGAATACAGCTGATTATTTTGCACTTTCTTCCCGCGTATACTCTTATCTCCACGTTTCGGTTTGTATTTCTGGATATGATGGATACCTACACCCTTTTGTCAATGAGTTGCTTCATAACAAGATCTGTCACTGGGTATGTATTTCTTCCCTCAATGTCAGTATTATTTTACCGCGAGCTTTTGTTTTGGCATTATTGGCAATTTGGAATAACACTTTGATGTAAGTTTTTCTTGATGGTATTTAATTATTTTTTGTCGATATATGGTAGATTACACCATTTAGGCTCCATTTGGGAGAGGTTTTAGTCCATTTTTAAAAGCTCTTAATGCAGGTTTTTGGTTCATTAGGATGCTCTCTATTTGGAACTTTTAAAGCACCAAAACGTAATACGAGTATTATAAAGCTATAGTTTGATTTCCAAAAGCTACAAAAGGGTGAGCTTTTGGAATATTTTATAACACAGTCCTGAATATATTAAAAAATAATAAAGTGAAAAATAGTACTCGTAATATTAGTCTTAAGAATAAGTGAAAAATATTTTCCATTTATAAAGAAAATTTAAATAGAAATAAATTTATGGATGTCAAATTAATTTATGGACCACCCCCAAGGATTCTAGATAGAAAGCTCACCCAAGTTTGAACCCCAGCGGGGCCGGGGGCATTGACTGCATGCGCTTCAAGAGGTTGAGAAAGTATGTATGAACATAACTCCATTGTAATAGAGCAGTAACACTAAAAGAATTGATGTTTACCTATATACTTCACAACAAAACAGATAGGTTTTCTGGTTAAGGTATGTCTCATGTGTATTTGAGTGTGATTTCCATAAATTTCCAGGTAGGATTTTTGAAGATGCTCAGATGCATGGTTATTTTCCTCTTGTGATTACATGATTGGAAGGTATTGTGTTTTTTTTTGAAATTATATTTTTGAAATTGCAGGACAAAAGTTTGAGAGAGCTTGCTGGAAATGCTCTTTCATCTCTTGTCAAGTATGATCCTGAATATTTTGTAGAAGCTGTTATGAAGAAATTAATTCCTTGCACTCTGTCTTCTGATTTATGCATGCGTCATGGTGCAACCTTAGCTCTTGGAGAAGTCACTTTGGCTCTGCACAAGAGTGACTATATTCTTTCCCCAGGTTGGGTTGGTTCTCCTCCCCCTCTTTGACAATCTTCACATGTTGACATGGAAACATGTTACTTGTACTTTAATTTTGCGTTCTTTAACTAGGTAAATCATGTAGTGCAATTCTTAGCTTTTGTCATGTTAAATTGGGCATAAACAATCCCCAATAGGATCCCAATGCCCAAGTAGTGAGTTTTACGGTTTACCTCACAGTTACTAAATTCAAACCCAGTAGACAGCATCCGGGTGATTGATACTTAACACACACACACACACACACACACACACACCAAACAAGTGGTCCCAAACCATTACGTGAGCGGGCACCCCACAAATCACCACCAAACAAACTTTAATACCTTGTTCAATCGGGTCCAACCACCCAAAAGATCCTTAATAAGTGATGTTAACTTCGCACTTATGTACTAGACTCGACGTGAGTAGGAAACCGATGTGGGATAGTCAACATCTTGAGTGTTTTGAAATGTTCATCTATGCTTATTATTGCCCGTCTATGTTTCTCCCCAACAGATCTCCAGAAACAAGTAGCTGGTGTGGTTCCTGCAATTGAGAAAGCACGACTTTATCGTGGGAAGGGTGGAGAGATAATGCGTTTTGCTGTTTCACGTTTCATAGAGTGCATTTCTTTGGTGCATGTGCATTTGACCAACACAACAAAACGAAATCTGCTTGGTACACTCAATGAGAATTTGAAGCACCCTAATTCTCAGATACAGGTAACCCTCATTACACTGTATGAGCATATTTTAATATTTTATACAATACTACTGATTGGAACCTTTTTTCTTCTTTTAATTCAATGCCTGAATTGCTTGTATTCTGTAGGGTGCTTCTGTTGCTGCCCTGAAGAGCTTCATCCCTGCTTACCTTGTGGCTATAGAAAATAAACCATCAATTGACATTCTGGATAAGTACCTTGAACAATTGAATGAACCCAATGCAGCTGCCAGAAGAGGATCAGCACTTGCTCTTGGTATATTGCCTTGTGAGTTTTTGGCTAAAGGATGGAAAAATGTGCTATCAAAGCTTTCAAAGGCTTGTGAGATCGAGGTTGGGAATATTTCTATTGCCTTCATGTTTGTTATAACAGTTTTTGCCCAAACTTTGCTTCCTTCCCCACTTCCTGTTACCCAGTCACTATGACGAGTTTAAAATATTTACTGAATACATTATTTATTCCCGTGACTATATACTTTCACTCTAATTGATCTTTTTTACTCAATTGGTCCTCATGTGTGCAATTTAGACTCATTTGCTCGTGCATAATATACTCTATATTAAGGGTATTTTCATCCCTTGATGAGTATGTTGGCTCCACATTACATAGTTGAGTACCAAATTGTGTCTAAAATTGGGTCTAAATTTTGTGAAATTCAAGTATAAAAATACTCTTCTTATTTAGAACCAAACATGCATGGGAAAATTTTTTGGTCCCAATTGCATGCATAGTTCAGGACCAATTTGAGTAATAGTGAATAGTTGAGGGACTAAACCAGGTTTTAAATCTTTAATATTGGGTGATGTGTGCAGGAGAATCCTGAAGATAGGGATGCAGAAGCACGGGTGAGTGCCGTGAAGGGGCTCGTATCAGTGTGTGAAACATTAACTTACACAGAACAATTCTCTGATTTCTTCTCTGAAGAAGATTACCATTCTCTGTTTTTTGTCATCAAGAGTGAAGTGATACAGAGTTTGCTTAGAGCTCTGGATGATTACTCCATAGATAATAGAGGTGATGTGGGTTCTTGGGTTCGTGAAGCTGCCATTGTAGGTCTTGAGAAATGTTTATATATTCTATGCAAGAGAGAATCCAATCATTTGCCAAGTCAATCAGAAGTGGAGCATCTTGAAGACAAGAGGGGATTATTTTTTGATGAAGATCTAGCAACCTGCATTGTTGGAGGCATTGTTAAACAAGCAATGGAAAAGATGAATAAATTAAGAGAAATATCTGGAAATACTCTCCAAAGAATTTTGTACAACAAGGAAATTTTTGTTCCATTCATACCTTATAGAGAGAGACTGGAATCTCTGGTTCCTAATGACACGGATCTGAAGTGGGGGGTAGGTTAAAAGAGTCCGCATTTTAGTTTTATACGAATAGTCTTTAGTTTTTACTGAGAATCTTGGCTATTTGAACTTGCAGGTACCTACCTTTTCATATCCTCGTTTCATTCAGTTACTTGGGATCAATTGTTACAGTAAATACGTGGTCTCTGGATTGGTTATTTCTATTGGTGGATTGCTCGATTCTTTGAGAAAAGTAGCCGTTGCTGCTTTAACGGATTACCTTCAATCGTCAGAAAGCCACAATGGTTCTAGAGAGCAGAGCTTGTCTAATGACATTCTTTGGGTTCTTCAAATGTATAAAAGATGTGATAGGGTCACCACACCAACTCTAAAGGTAGATTGAAAGAAATGCTATTTTTGGAATTGTTTTTTGCTCAGTCTAATGTCAAAGCTGCAGTTACCAAACCCTTGTCGTGTTTCTAACCTTTAATGTACCTTCTTTGTTTTAGACTATCGAGATTCTCTTGAGCAAAAACATATTTGTAAACAAGGAGGTTAGTCCGTATTCTCTTGACTTGGTTTGGCTGTTTTACAAAGTCCATTATTTTTCCCTTAATTTGGTTTGTGCTGAACTGACTTAAATGAGCTTTTCAAGGATTGTTGGCTGGACCAACTGATAATAGAATGTATTAGTGCATTTTATTTTTGGTGAAATTGAATAAAATGGAGAGATGAAAATTACACCATCATCTTCTAGCTATAAGTTTAACATCTATTGTCGTCAATGACATACTTTTTATAGAGTTACGTGAATGACAAGAGATCTGGTGATGCCAACTCAACTTATGAAACATAGAAGTGTGTCATTGATGACAATAGATTGTTTCTTATAATTCAGCTTATTCAAGGATAATATCAACAAATTCATCTCAATGAGTCATTTTTATAGTTTTATCCAAATATTATCATCACCTATTCAACTAATGGGCTTATTTTCTTTTAGGCACATACTTCTGTCTTCTGTGCTGCTGTTTTGGACTCCCTTCTGGTGGAATTGAAAGGATCAAAGGACTTCTCCAAGTTGAATGCTGGAATCGCAATTCTGGGATATATTGCTTCACTTGTAGAGCCTATTAGCACCCAGGCGTTTAGCCAGCTAACGGCTTTCCTCATTCACCGTTATCCAAAGGTACTTTACGTGTGAAGAATTAATGTAATGCTTCCATCCTTCAAGTGACTAAACAAAAGACCCAAATAAAAAAATGTGTCTCGCTATGGTTTCCTTCTTTTTTCCATTACCCTATGTTTGGTTCAAGAAATTTGGAAGGGAAAAGAAACTAAAATAACGAGGAAGAGAATTTTTGGTGTCTGGTTATAAAGGAAAAGAAAAGAAAGCTAGGAGGAAAATAAAAGGTGAGGGAAACATAAAGCAAATACGGAGAAGTCATTTTCCTTCCATTGTGGTGAGAAAAAAGAGAGAGAACAACAAAACACAAAAAATCCACGTCATTGAAAAATAATTTCCTCACTAGTTTCCATACTAACCAAATATTCAGATTTTGGATTATCTTTTATTTTCTTTTCTTTTTCTTAGGGGCTGTTTGTTTCAGCCTCTTAATGGTTCAGATGTCTGAATGGTTCAGCACTTAATGGTTCAGACTGTTTGTTTCAGCCTCTTAATGGTTCAGATGTCTGAATGGTTAAGAGATTTCGGAGACTTACCAATTCATAATATGTCTCAGACTTATCAATTCTGGAGAATAGACTTAACTAGTCTGTAAACGGAGACTTATCAATTCGTTATATGATCGACTTAATGGTTCAGACCTCTTACTGGTTCAGCACTTAATGGTTCAGACCTCTTACTGGTTCAGCACTTACCGATTCAGAAGTTGCCAAACAGCCCCTTAGTATTTTCAAGTCTTTCCTCATTACTGGACCCAAACAGAGTGTTAATGTTTTCCGTTTTCCAAACGGATCTCAAACAAACTTTGCAGATTAGGAAATCCAGTGCAGAGCAAGTATATCTTGTCCTCCTACAAAACACAAGTCTTGTTTCAGAAGAGAAACTGGAGGAAGCACTTGAAATTATATCTGAAACCTGCTGGGAAGGAGATATTGGGGAAGCTAGACAAAAGAGAGCACAGCTTTGCACCATAGCTGGCATTGAAATTGGCCAGACCTCTGGAAATGGGGGTTTACCACGCAGGCCTGCTGGAAAACTGACCAATGCAGATGAAAATGAATCCTACTTGTCACTGGTTGGATCCGCTGGGTTTTAGCCCGAAATGTGGTCCTCTCATTGGCCAAGGAAGACCGTTTGATTGCCTATCAAGCATATGGACCGTTCGGATCAGTAAAACTGATTTGTATCCGTCTGATAAACAATCGGGCACATGCTGATATATAATGGCTCAGGTGCACCTAGCGGAGAACCCTTATCTGGTTTTACCATTTTGGTCATTGTGGTCTTGCCATGTTTTGCCATAGCTGATGTTTGGCCTGTCTAGTGTTCGTTCATGTTCGTTTAATTTAAACAAACATGAAGGAGACTTATTTTAGGGCTCTGATTATTAAAAACACACAACCTGAACCACGAAAAGCTCATTTGATAAAAGCTCATGAACGGGTCAGTCGGTGCTTATTAAGCGTGTTCGTGGACAAAGCCTGATAAGCTTTATTGTTCTTTAACAAGTTTGATGAAAGGATAGAGTATAATTTTATATACTCTGTATTTCAATGTAAATTGTAATTTGAGAAAAGTGATTTTTGTTTCAATGATGTGAAAATAGATGTTTATTTGCTGTTTTGATTGTGTTTGGTGAGGTTATGTTCATTTGTTTGTTTATTGTTCGTGGACGAGTTTAATTACTCCAAACTTTATTGTAGGCATTTAAGTCCTTGTCATTAATCTCATATTTCATAACTCATATCTAACTTAGCAAATGGACCTTTAATATCCCAAACATGAGTAGTATATCTTTAAGTTACGAGGATTAGTTATAATTCTCTTTGTCCCGTATAAATCTTCTACAATTAACCAACACGTAAAGTAAGATAGAAGAGAAATGATGCAAGACAAAAAATGTGTCTAATATGAAAAGTGAAACTTGATTTTTAAACAATTAAAAAATACGGAGTACATTGTAGGTGATAGATACCTTAGACCAAGAAGTATCAAGTCCAAGAGCAGAACTCATTGTGAAATAAAAAATCTCGCATCTTTTATTTATGAAAATAGTTATTATCTGGTTCTGCAAAGGTAATAAAAAAAAAGTTAAGTGCAAAACTTCAAATGGACGTGTTAGTTGAAAAAACAACACAATTTTTCATATAACATTCTAATCTTTATACTCAAACGTTTAAATGTTTATGTAAGTTAATAACGATTATTTCTGTAATTTAGTGCAAACCATTGCATCTCTATTATCGTGAAACATTCAAATGTTTGGAATCAAACATTACATTTAAATGTACTATTATTTTATACTTTTGAATGTATCACTCTAAACTTTGTTCAAAACAATGATGTCTAAAATTAATATTTTCCCTACTGTCTTGAGTGTCCTGGCAGCCCCAGCCCAGGACTCTGCACCTTAGACCCTACTACTAGGGGCTTCCTCTCCAAACGCTCGTAATGAAATTTGTAATATTGTTGAACAAACGTGCACTCTATATTTCCAAATTCGTTAGCATCTATTAAAATTCTCATCCATTATAAATAAATTCTAATTACATAAAATACCCAATGACAATAAAATCACCAATAACAAAAATGGTGAGAATAATCATTGGGTTGATTATTGTTCATGAAGAAGCTTGATTAAACCATGTGAGCTTGTTTGCTTTATCCAAGTGAACGAATACAAACTCACTTGGCTTGGCTCCATGAGTAGTTGAGTACTGGTATTTTGGTAAAAGAACAAACTCATTTGGCACACAAATAATTGAAACAAAGACTTATTTTCTCAAAGTAACAATTTATGCTATTATCACTGCCAGTCCAAAATATAACACCACAAAGAGAGAACAACAAATGTGAAAATTTTTGTTTCCAGAAGCCTATCTTAAACTTCAATTCTGATTCTTATGCTGCTACTCAAAAGCACAATTTTTTCTTTTCTTAAGACAATTTCAATCTTTTTTTCTTTCTGGAACTACTTCAACCAAGGGAACACAGCAGGAGACGTAGGCAGCCGCGCTGTGAGAACTTCGACTCCGGTCTCAGTCACCTATTTCAACAATGTCATTCAACACACACTCATATATATATACAGTTTGGGATTCAGATTCAATTAGAGGGGATTGAATCAAATTAAAGAGTTTCACATTCCCTTCTTCGTATGTGTCCCAAGAAAAAGCTCCACTTTCCATTTATGGAAAAACTTTTGATGCTCATCTATTTCGCTCTCATATCCACCATTTTTTACCACACAATTTCACCTTTCCCAATAACCGTGCCTATTTCTCTTATGAATCAGAGGGAGTAAAATATAGTTACCAACACTTACCAGCATCGTGTGTTCAAACTGGGCACTGCGTTTTCCATCTGCAGTTACAGCTGTCCATCCATCAGGCCACATCCGATCACGCCAAACACCTGCTAGCTCCAAAATTTATTTACTTGACAGGGCACAGCTCTTATATAACACACAGCTTATAGGGTAACTAACTTTTTCAAAAATAAAAAAACAAGCGTTAATTACCTGCGTTGATCATGGGTTCAATGGTAAAGGTCTGGCCAGCCTTCATTATACCAACTGCTTTGTTTCCTGATCATGTTAAGGTTAACCAAGAGAAAGTTGGCAGAAAAAAAAAACATATAGAAGTAAAGAACTCTCTTTTTTTCATCAATAGTTTGACCAAATAATTTAGTCGTGTCACATCTTGTTTTGTTTTGTAGAACTTTTGATCTAACTTTTGAATATATAAACTTTATTTCTTTTATTTCTACACCAATTTCCAAATGAATTGAATTGAAAATAAATTCGGTAAGTGCATCTTTTATTTTGGAATGGAGGTAGTACAAAAGTGAGAAGTCATGAGGATACGGGCATAATGAGGAATATTTGGTGCACAATGGAACAGCTCTCCAATACCATGTCCACAATACGATTTCACCTGTGGACAAGACATTAGGAAATGACACATTTATTAAATGTTAGTTGCAACACTTTGAATTTTGAACTATTATGTGCTGCATTACCGTATCTTTTCAAAAATTACATCAACAACAAACCTAGTAAAACCCCACAAAAGTAAGGTCGAGGGAGGGTGTCACCTTAACCCCTACGTGGCAGTACAGAGGTTGTTTCCAAGAGACCTCCCGATCTTTTCAGAAAAGTATATAAACAAATCCTATTTTATATATTGTTGATAAATTTATCTCAATGCATGATTTCAAAGTATCAACTTTTAATATTTTTACTAATAGTTTATTAAATGTATTAATGCTCAAAGTAGTGTATTAACAAATGTGAAAGTCAAACTGTTGCAACTAAAAAAGAACAAAGGAAGTATCTAGCAGAGTATTTAAAGGGAACACTCACCACAGAGAACCCTGACATTGTTGCATGACGATTGATGACCTCTCCTACTTCCCGAAAACGTGTTCCGGGTTTAACTGCCAATGCCAAGGAACCATTAGCACAAAAAACTCAAAGAGGATAGACCCTTCATGCATTGCTGCATTTACTACCCAAAACTTCATTGAAAGTAAGAAGCAAAGGAAGCTTAATGGACAAATTCTTAAATCACACCCAAGTTGCACAAAAGAAATACTCACACATAAGCAACAAATTATTAGAGAGATTAGCATTTATTTATTTTATTAATTTGCTTGTGTGAGAAGGTCGAAGATGCAACTTGAGTGCATGATAGAAGCACTCAAGAGAAGTAGTGAATTCTTCCCTCTACAAGATACATATAATAAGAAAACAACACCTACCTATTGATATAGCTTTTTCCAAGCATTCATATGTACATTGAACAAGCCGCTGAGAAGTTTCGTCAACATTACCAACAAAGAACGTTTCATTTAGATCGCCTGCATGGTCAGTGGAACAATAATTTAGGTCAACGATCAAATAATTGAATAGTGATGTGGATGTGCGGTGATTCTTACCATGGACTCCCTTATAACATACTGTGACATCAACATTTACAATATCGCCATCCTCTAGCTTTCTAAAAGGAAAAGCATTTCATAGCACTCCATTCAGTCAAATAAGTCAAAATACACTTATTCTGCTAATGTTAATGAGCCGAACTGAAGAAGCCAAAATATACAAAGTACTAAAAAACAGAGCCTTAGGGGGTGTTTGTTTTTTCTGCGGGAAAAGGTCTGCAGTCTGCGGACCACTACTGTAGACATCTGCAGGAGAAGTGGTGGACCGAAGGTCTGCGGTCTGCAAGAAGAAGACTGTTTGTTTTTTAATGTCTGTACATTGCTATATAAATTAATAGTAGTAGTGTACGGTGGTGGTGTATGGACGATTGTGGTGGTGGTGGAGGGTGGTGGTGAAGGGTGGTGGNGTTGACGGCGGTGGTGGTGGACGGTGGTGGTGGTGGCGGTGGTGGTGGACGACGATGGTGATGGACGGTGACGGTGATGGTGGATGGTGGTAGTGGTGGACGGTGGCGGTGGACGGTTGTGGTGGTGAAGAGAAGTAGAAAAAAAGGAGAAGATGTTAGAAGATGTTAGAAGACATTGGTTAATGTCTTCTCCAAGAAGATGCCAGGAAGACCTTTTTGAGTGAAATGTCTTCCAAAAAACAAACAATCTGCAGAGCCCATCATCTGCGCGCGTCTGCGCGGTGCAGACAAAAGATGCCAGAAGGTCTTCTGGCAGAAAAACAAACACCCCCTTAGTTTTCATGCTTGATTAAAGGATATAACCTGGCATCAGGAATCCCATGGCAGATCACTTCATTAACTGACCTGCAGCAAATATCAATAAAACAAATTGCTCACGATAAGTCAATCAGAATACAAACCACAAATCATGCAAATTTATCCAATACCAAATACCTACGTGCAGCATGATTTGGGGAAAAAATGATAGTTAAGAGGAGACGGATATGCACCTGGAAAGGGTAAAAAGATAATTTAGCAAAAGCATAAAAACCACTTATAGCACTAAGAGTCAACATACTCAAACAACCAAACATATAGCTTTGTTGATAATGGTTTATAAAAACCAAACTCATGACATATATTAACCCAAACTTTTCCCGTTATCAAATTTATTTCACAGTTTAGGTATTATAATCATGAAATTAAAAATAATAAGCCAAATGTAAGGTCAGCATACCAGCAGCAATGGTAGCTTCATGGACAACAGCATCAATTTCATCAGTGGTCACACCAGGTTGAATAAAGCGAGCAGCTGCATCCAAAACTTCCCTTGCAATCTGAAACTCACAATGTTAGTGTCATAAAATAGTACTCCTTTGAGTCTTTCCCCAAATCATCATATCTATTTTCCTACTTGGTCCATTCCATTTTAAGATGTTTGTTTACATTTATTAATAAAAGCATTATGTGGTTTTTCTCGTGTCTTGTGCACATTCAAAGTAGGCATGATAAAATAGGACGTAGGGAGTAACGATTAAGAACCATGCGATTAAAGTGCTAATGATGATGTTGATGATGATATTCAAGAGTGAAACAGCTGTGGAACAAAATATGATATGAAATGCCAGAAATGGTACTATTCCAGTTTGCGTCAAGTCCAGACTTACACGGCAAGTTTCTCTCATTCGTTCAATTTGTTCTGGAGTCTTGATCTTCATGAGATGCAATTTGAATACAAAGAAACAAAGAAAAAAACTGTTACAATATAGTTTGTTAGTATAACATACCGAAGACAATGGCCATTGGGACAAACATTCAAAAGAGTACCTCAACCACACGCTGCAGATCACTGTTGGGTTCAATTTTAGGGATACCCTGCATAAGAAAATTTAAAAAATAAAAAGATTGCTCGAGTTCAAGTGATAAAATTATTTACAGGATTGAGAAAGGATAGTCATTGGTGTGAATAGTCTATAGATCATGAAGTTTTCCTTTCCAGTCCCAACTTGCAATTCACAGTGCACACTACACAGTTCTAAGAAATTAAGCATATCAATTTCTATCAGTGTAACAAATCACTAAGCTACCATCCGGAACCAGACTATGCCTCGCACTCTCTTCTTCAAATAACACCTTATCAAGACACCTATTCACAACAAAAACTTGTTACTTATGTCTAGCACATATATAACTAGCAAAATATAGGGTGGAGTGTTTGCCGTTAAGATGCACCCTAGAGGAATCCAAGATCTATTTTAAGAACTTCATTTAGGCCTATGGGCACATACGCTGCCACCTGGGCAGTTTTTATTATGGAGTATTACTTTACAACATCCATTTACACTCATGTACATGTCGCAGTTACCAAGAGGCTCGCTACATAGGGAAAAGCAACTCAACAAATGATAAGTAAAAATAACTAACATCAACAGCCCAATCAGGTTGCTCGATATGACCAGGAACCACACGTTTACTTGAAATCGGATATGGCTTTAGTGTCCTGTGAAGACAAAAGCAGCAACGCGATAATTACTATATACTCAGGGTGAGTGGGAATTTACTCTGAAGCAAAATGATAGGGGGGGGGGGTTAGAATTTAGACAAGATGGGTGAACAAAAGTAGACATAGCTATTAGCTTGTAACAGTAAATATGAAATGACAGGTCCAAGAGGAAATTGTAGAGTTTGTAAAGATCACATGAAGTGATTAAAACCATTGTCACTTAAAAGAAGAAAAAACATGAAAACATGAAGAAAAAAATCCACATTTGAATTATGATTCAGCCATGACCTAGAAGCGGTTGACGTGTATATTTCATTTTTATATTAGCTGTTTTGTTTTCTTTAATCCCTTAAGCAAACAATTTTTTTCTTCTTCTAATTGAGTAGAATACCCGGTCCAGTCAAAATGAGGAAGCTTTG
Organism: Cuscuta campestris; assembly: GCA_900332095.2. Lineage (NCBI taxonomy): Eukaryota > Viridiplantae > Streptophyta > Magnoliopsida > Solanales > Convolvulaceae > Cuscuta > Cuscuta campestris. The sequence goes on from OOIL02001452.1 coordinate 1,132,870, forward strand.
GGGTTCGAGACTGTCCTTTCCTCAAGCAATATAACCATCCATCAGTAGAGGAAACATTATTTTCTCCTGAAGTGTCAGTTGAGAGAGAGGACAATTTTGCCTTTAAATGAACTACTTTGTGGGAGGTCCAGGAAGCCTTAAAACAATCCTGTGTGCTGTAAAAAGAAACTATGTTCATCAAAATTAAAGCAATAAAGTTAAGGATGTGGATGGAATGATTCTATGGTGAGCATCTAAGCATATACAGTTAAAGTGCTACACCTCTTCCTGTTAGAAAACATTGCCAGCTTTGAGAATCTCAAGCACTACATTCATCACTGATTACATTGCAACACAATTCAATATTTCAATGACAAAAGAAAGCTATCAACTTGTAACCTGACGCTATCAATTGAACACTTTCAAGCAATAAAATCATCCACCATAAGGTGGTGTTCTCGTCACCTTATAACTTATTCTTATTTCAGAAACACTCAGATTACAATGCACCATACATCACACCAGACTAATAGAATAACGATTGAGATCATTTAGATCAAAGCAGACCAGAAAGCACTAAGATTGGACCACGAAGATGCAAACCAGGTCAAATCAAGCCTTTTTAGGCAAAGAGAGCATGTCCTACATCACATTAAAAGAAATTTGATGGTATGTTCAAAGTTACAAACCAGAATGAAGCTCCTTCACGAGAAAGCTTTAACTCGATGCATTTGGGGCACCTGCAAAACAAAATAAGTATAATAGCAAAAAATGGAGAAGATGTTGGAAGATTAATAAATACAAAGCCTTTTTCTGAAGGTATAGACGACAGGAACAAGCCAGAAATTAGTTTTTTTAAGATTCAGATCACACAAATGAAATCAAATCTGGTTTTATTAAAAATAGATAGAACATTGTGGGTGTATAATACGCATATTATACGCGAATTAGCTAACAGATTTTTGGTTTAGTCAATTATTCACCTGAAGCTAAAACATTGCGAATAATGACTACTTTAGCTCATTGGCAGTGGACTCAATTACTAACCTACCATTGAACTTATTGAATGGTGCAATCATTGAAACTCTAAATATGTGTCAACCAGGAAAGAGCTGTGTACATACAATAAATGCATTTCAAATACAAATCAACAAACTAACAAAAGAGAAGCATTCCATACTTACATTATACACACCGTACAAATCATAAAAAAATCCAATACCATTAAAGAAATGAGATAGCAAGATAGCACTTTATGAGAGACAAACAGGGTATATGTAAACTCAAATACATACTGAAGACGGGCAGGTTTTCCACATTGAATGCAAGATAGACTAGTTTCAGCACCCTCTGATCCTCCGGTCATCGGTCTCTGTGCTATAATCAGACAGATGTCATCATCTAACCGTCTTAGCATTTGATAACCTCAATACATGCATACAAACATAACATATCCTTGGGGAAACAGAATCAAGAACAGATAAGCTGACATTGATTTTAAGGTATTGGGTGAAAAAATGATATGGAGCTTCCAATCAGGGTTTTAACCAGGGGATTAAAACCAACGTGTCTTTACAGTATAATGTTGTTTCCTTCACCACCACCACCCCCCACCCGCCAAAAAAAACATAAAAAGGAAGAAATAAGCGACAGACAAAACAGTGACAATACCAGCAGGGCGTTTGGAAAGTGGGAATGTGAAATCAGGGATTAGGTAGAAATGCAAGCTGGAATTAGATGTTGTGATTTGTTAGAAAATCTTAAGCTATCGCTAGTGGGAGTGCCGGCGGTGAGGCGGCGCAACTTGCAACTGTAGAATGGGAAACAATTTTTTTAAGAGAGGTAGGCATAAATTTTGAAAAAGAAGTGGAGATTTTCGTCAAGAGCCTATACTATACTACCACCCTAATTCTAGACTTCTACATGTTTCTATCTAAAGTTATACCTTATATCCTCAGTAACTTTCCCTAAATTGTTCCATCACTTCCATGAGTTACTCAATAGAAACTAAATTAAAACTAAAAAAATAGTTTATTACTGAGTCACTATGACTATTAAAGTGGAAACAAGTGATAATTTCTTAAATGAATATTAGGTCCACGGACGAGTTATATGAACCTTCTCTAAGTTTGGGTTGGGCAGCTAATACTACGTCATTCTGACTCATCTGCGTACACAATTTGAACCCACTCATACCCACAACAACGCAACCCAGTTGGAATCCACGAGATTAGGGTCAGGGAACCCACTCATACCCATATTTCAAAAATAATAGTTGGGTATGTACTTGTACGTACCGAAGGAATACGAGTATGGGTACTTTAGCCAAAAAGGGAGTACCAATGTTTCATAGTTGACCCCCATTAGATAAGGAAATTATTTGAATCTTAGGACAACTTTTTAGACTTAAATTACTGAGTACTTGTAAAAGCAGTCCACGGATGGCCCTGGAAATTCCCTTAGGTAGTGTTTGGAAACTAGAAATTCATTTGATATCTTGGATTTTGATTCTACAATTTGAACTCTTGGATTTCAAATTAAAAAGGGTGGATTTTTAATCGAACTTTGTAGGGAATTAGTGGAATTTGGCCCAAATTGAGATCCAATTTTTTTGAATTCTCAGACATGTACTTTGGGTCAAATCTGAAATTTCACTTTCCAAGTTAAGTTCCTAAACAGGCCATTAACAAGTTTGAAATTCAGAATATTCAGTTTGTTTATATGGATGAACAATAACAACATTGCCCCAGTGCCTCAAAGAACTGTAGTTAAGAAGAGATAGTAAGGACTATAGTATTATGGAAAATTTTAACTGTTGCCCCAAGGGAAATGGTTAACAAACCAAAAAAACAAGCTTCTGTTGGGAAATGAGAAATCGATTTCTTCAATGCATTCATAAATGATTACTAACAAAAAAACTTGCCTTTTTGAATTGTTAACCATTGCCACTCTTAACATTTCCCTTTATTATTGGCAATACAATAATTTCACATACAAACATATTCCCACCTCCCATTAACAATCTTCCCAGTCCCCATGCTCTGATTCATTGTTGGGAATAAAATTAAAAATTCCCAGTCCCAAATCCCCAACTCTTCTTCCCATAAATCAAACATGGGAATTGAGAGGATATGAGTCACATTCCCAATCCCACCATCTAATTCTCATGAAAAAAGCTCCCTTTTTGAAAGTCATCTCCAACCAAACAATAGAAGGTTAAAAAAGTTCACTTTTTCTTTCTCATCGGCGATCAAGCATGTCTGCATAAAAAAATTCCTTTGACTGACAGAAGATCTATACATTGGTTTTTAAGTTTTGGAACTACCGACCATGAATCTAATAATTCACTAACAATAAGAAGTAAAGAACATCTAAAATTTAGCTTCATATCTGGAAAATCGAATAAAGAATTGATTTTTATACTACTTATACAAGGTTTGAGAGTTGAAGCAGCCCAGACTGAAGATGGAGGTAGAAAGAATGAATTGAAATACCTGGATTGAATTGGGTGTGGAAGAAGAACTGTGAATTGGGAGGAGCGGATGAAAATCGTTAGACGTTTATATGTGGTATGAGTCCAAATTTCGAATGCTAAATTGAGCTCGGTTTACAAACAGGCCCAATATAATTGAAGAAAAGTCAATAATAAAAATGAACAAATTCTTAAAAGTCTTTTTTAATAATGTATTTTTTTAAATTAGCCCTGGATAAATAATAATAACCAATGTGGTCTATTGTAATTGAGATATATTTCTTAAATACTATTTTGCCAAGAATATCTATTAAATACGGAGTATAAGTCAAATAAAAGGTACTTTGGTGTTTTTTATTATCTAAACTTAAGAGATGTAGTCAATTAGAAGTTCGTAAGATTTTTTAGACTTCCAAAATTTGAAGGTATTCAATCTAGATTTTTAAATTTTTTTACAAATCTTGAGATATTCAATCTGGATTTTTAAAAATTTTTAAAAATTTTGAGTTATTCAATAAGGATTTTAAAAAGTTTTAAAAAGTCTTTATATATTCAATTATGAAATATTTTTTTAAACTGATAATTTCTAAGTAAATATTTTCCTGAAATTGAGTCCATGAGCCTACTCAGTGTGGGTCCATTCCTCTAGCAGCCACTCACTTAATTATAGGGACCATTTCGAAGATTTATTCATAGATGGGAAATACAAAAACACTCTTCATTTAACTGTTATTTAATAGGCATTTGTGACAGAGAATTATTTTGGAAATACATCTTAATTACAAAGGATCGTGTTGGTAATTGTTGCTTATTGGAAACTAATTTTGGAAAACACCTAATTAGAAAGAATTGTTTTGGGAATTTACTCTAATAAAAATGCATTCTCACATCTCTAAAAGATGTTTATTTTTTCACGGAATTTATTTTAATAAAATTGCATTTATATTTAATTAGAAAGGTTTATTATATTTGTTCTAATAAATAAACCTAAATAAACCTAGAACACTTCAAACACAGACAAATATAAATTCTTTTTTATACAAAATTAAAGTTTTCTTACACATTTAATTCATTTGGGTGATTATTAAAATGAGTAATTTTTTAATACTTTACATTTTCAACTCCTTACAGTTCAAATTTTAAAATTTCAACTAAGAAAAACACGGCGTAAGAAATTTTTATCGTGCTCAGTTCAAAAATACCCGGTAAACTCTAAGCTAGTCTCCAAATGTCAACTCTCTTGAGCAAAAATGACAACTTTAGGTAATTCTAATCTGCTCATTTTTTCCTTAAAAAAATAAAACGACCGTACCCAAGTTTAGATTGGAATTAAGTTTCGAAATACTTGTAGAAAAATAAAGGAAATTAAAACGTGATTCACAAAGAAAATCCTGAATTTTGGCGTTGAAAAATGTAGCATAAAAAAAGATTTAAGTAATTGTTCTAGGTTTATTTATTAGTGAGATCCACTGATAATTTTACAGTTAACTAATGCATTGCATGTGTATCTTCTTACGTTGGACAAATGTTTTGGTATATTCTATGCCAAAAATAATTTACGAGTGATTAAGAAATTGAATCACAAATTTAACCGGTTGATAAAAAATTTAGTTGGGCTTTCGAAGTATGTGAGATGTTCTCGTATAAAAGAGAGAAGCAAGGTGCACGTGTTTGGGTGAATCATCTCGGTGAATTTTTTTGTATCAATCTTCGACTTCGTACTACGTAGTACTCCGTATTTTATACGTAAAATTTGAATTAGTCCATTTTATCACAGAATTAACTAGTGACTGATCTTCAATTGAACGAGACAAAATTTGAACTGAAACGTAAAGCATGCAATAGATAAAATAATGAAAATAACCCTGTCATTATTCACTTCATTTTTTGAGCAAGAGAGGGTAAAAGTGTAAAACCCTCTTACGCAATAGGGATTTTATGGAATGAGAGAATTACCAAAATAAGACAAAAATATGCGTCAATTATCAAAATAACATTTTAAATGTTTTTATACCAAAATGGAGTTTAATTACATTGGCGAAGTGTGTCGGTATAATGCCAACATAAATGTCTAATTGTGACATTACACTCTTATTTAGAGAATAAAAATATAAAAAAATATATGTTGGTATAAATTTAATGTATTTAGTCCTATTTAAATAGATTTCTTCCATTTTAGTGTGGGAAGAAAGTGCATGTGTTCTCCGTAACCGTGGGCACTTCTATACGTAGTATATCTCAATCAAGGACAACCCTAACGTATAAATGTATAATGACCACATAGATGGTCATTAAGACATTAACCTTCTCAGTAATTTATTTTATTTTATTTTTTGACAGTAGTTTTCTTATCTGCCGGTTATAATGTGTACATGTACATCTAATACTCCCTCAATCATAAAACGTTCTTTGCAATTACTATTTATACGGTCAAATTTTAATCACTTTATTTACTTATTTTCGTTAGTTATTTGATAAAATAACATAGTCTTGTCACCCCTTGTTTTATATTTTAATGTAGTTTTCAAATATATATAAATTTTATCTGTTAATTTTATATATTTAACGAAATAAATTAAACTGAAAATAAACTCGGTTAAACTTTGTAAATAGAAATGGAAAGAACATTTTAAAAAGAAAATATTATTTGTGACATTTGGGTATATTCAGAGCTTTCAAGAATTGGCCTAAAGTACGACATAGCATGTTGTAAGTTAATTAAATGGATAATTACGTCTTTTGATTGAGTGGTGACATTCACCCACGTTACAGACACGCATTCTCCTTTTCTTCCAAAAAGAAAATCCACTATAAATCGACATGATAATAAAAATGACATTCTATAAGCAAAAAGATGTTAAAGTATCATATACCATATCAAAAATGGAAGAAAAAAATATTCCGTATATAAACATTTGAATTAAACTAATAATCGATTGAATAATCTAATTTTTTAATGTCTCTCATCACAGATGTTTTTTTGGTTCAATCCAACAACTCTTAAAGATAAAAATGAGCAACTTAAAATATTTTATAGGGCTCCGCTTCGTACAAAAAATTTAAACTATGGAAACAATTTCATTTTTGTTGTTTGGTAGCACGAAAATATATATATATATATGAAATTTGTAGTGCCAAAAATAAATTGTTGTTGAAGAATTTAATTTCAACCAAATCAATTTCATAGAGTTTTAACTTCCTATTTTGTGAATTTCGTATGCCAAATGGACTCTAAGTGAAAATTAGAGTATCACTCTTTTGGAACATTAATACTTATACTAAAATGTACTGTAGCAATTAAAACATTTAGAATAAATAGAAAGGAAAACTCTTTTTCCTTTCTTTTTTGCCCACAAACTCCTTTTCTTTTTCTACTAAAAATTTACTTTTAACCTTACTAATTCATACATTGTCTATCATATCATGTCTTTTTATTAATAATCTATTAACCACATCTTATTTTTTTATAACATCAATGATGTTTTTGGAAAGTCAACATAAAAATTTCTCTACCTTAAATTCTAAGAAAATCAATAAGAAAAGAATTTTAAGAGACGTGATTCAAAGATTTGGGAATACTATTCTAAGATGACTTGTCCTCGGATGTCGTTAAGTCTTGTTTGGCATCATTATATTATACTCCGTACTTCGGAGTCGATTTTCTTCTTACAATCATTCATATTGTTTTGTGTCCCTAAATTTCTGTATTAAAAATTATTGATACAGGGAAACTAGAAGTTGAGGGAGAGAAGGGAAACGGGAGAAAGGGATCAGCGAGAGAAAGGGAGGAGAATTAAGTTTAACTTCTTCTTGTCATTATTATGATAGAGCACCTCTCCTTAAATAGAATTCGAGGAGCCCCAAAAACCCTAATTTTCTACGTTATCTATCTTGACGGTTCAAGAAAAGCGACGAGATAAAGAACCGTAAAGAAACCCTCGAAGGAGTGTTATAATTCCACTCACCTAGAAAAATCCTAAAAATACATTAAAAGTATGAGATTAAATAATAAATTAAATAAAGTTTTTATAACGGGCCGGCGGCTTAACCATCCGTCCCGACCTTCTCAGATTGTCCACTTGTGCATCCACGTTGGGCCGGTCCAGCTCAACTCGTGCCACGGCTTCTTCTGCGCCATGCATCGTATCAATTATGGTGTCAAAATTAAGATACTTTAGGCTTAATTATTATGCTCCCCCGTAGGAATTATTGTATAAAGAACACTGCAGAGCAATGTTGATGAAGAACTTGATAATATAACGAATCGCGTATAAACACTTTCAGATCCAAGTTATTTTGGAGTATACGAAATACTTCAATAGGATAAGACGTTAATTAACAACAAGCACTCGAAATCTGACTCCCAATCCATATCACGAGACTCTACTTTTTAGAGTCGAAAATTCATGACCGGGCATGAACGTTTGCGTAGATGCGTACTTTCGCGCGAAGAAGAAGAAACACGCGAGAAGAAGATCCTACGGTTTTGGAGTAAAATTTGACGTTATCCAGTAGTTCGAGTCCTTTATTATTTTGGACTCTAATAACAAAATTCGTTATATTTTAGTGTTATTAAAGTAAATTTGTCTTATATTAATAATTATTGGAGATAGACTTTTATACTCGGTAATCGGTGTGATCAAATAAAGTAGGTGGCGTTATTAGAAGCTCTGTTAGCTTATTCGGATACGGGTATAATACGTCTATTCGTACGTTCGTGTATAATACGGATCATTTTTTTAAAATACGTCTTATTATACATTTTATACGTTCGGAGTACGTATACGGATACGTTCGCGTATTATACGTTTGGTTTTTCAAAAATACGGCTTATTATGAATGCATATATTTTTAATAAGAAACACATTTTAAACTTTGAAATTGAATATAAATACATCATAAAGTTCTAAAAATTTAACTAGCACTACGATTTACTCCCTCCGTCCCTAAATAAACTTCCGTTTTTGACTTTTTGAGGATTTAAGGGAGGGATATTTTGGTGTTGACTTTCTAAAAATACCCTTGATGTGATTTATAAAAGTAAGATATGATATGTAGATTATTAGTAAAAAGGTATGATGTGATAGGTAAGGTATGAAAACGTAAGGGGTAAAAGGGGTTTTTTAAGGGAAAAGAGAAGTTTATTTAGGGACAAAGAAAAAACGAAAGAGGAAGTTTATTTAGGGACGGAGGGAGTGTTTTTTATCCATTTTTCCATGTGTAACCAAAGGAGATCTTTCAATCTAATTATTATTCTGTACTTCCACAAAATGTATGCAAAGTAAGAACACATTCTGAAAAATGAAGCCAACATTTAGATATGAATAAAGCATTTAAGACATGACAAAATTTATATTATTAGACAATTTATGTTTTACAAAATTGATTAAATGTTTATCGTGAATTTAAAAGGAAGATTTAAGTCTCTTTATAATTTAAATATGAACTTACTAAATATTGTGTTACACAATTTAAAGTTGAGTAAAATTAAATTTAGTTTAAATTTTTTATTTTTAGAATACAAAAATTTAGGTACGAACTTAGATTTTTTGAATTTAGATTATACAAATAAAATCAAATTTGTATTTTTAAATGTGGAAAAATATTTAATCTTAAGAACTAAATACAAAAAATTGATCACGTTTTCAAAATCTAAACAAATAGAGAAAATGTTGTTCTCTACTATTCGCTAGTGCAGATGCAATGTTGAACTTTCAGCCGGACGAAGTCGATGAGACTGGTAGAGTGTGGGTGACAATGGGTGACATTTTATTAACAAAAGATATTGATGGATGACTTGAACTACGATTTGATTTTTAATACTTTTATATTAATTGTATCACCAAATTTTATAGATTTGTATGTTTGCAGAAAGACAATCAATTTATTTGATCTCATCTAAATTTTACCCCAATGATTTTGCAATATAATACGTATAAAATTCGTAAATACGTTTGGGGTCAAAAATACATGTATTATACGTTCGTCCCATTAAAAATTTGGATTCGGGAGTATAATACGTATATCATACGTACGGGTGTATAATACGCGTATTATACGCGAATAAGCTAACAGAGATTAGAAGTTGAATGCAAGGATAAGCCATCATGCAAAGTTCAACGCTTGAAAATGTGACTAATAAAAGGGTCATTATTAAAATTCTTAGTAGATCCAAGTTCGACATAATTTATAATAATCATGTCTCATATTTTATTCAAATTAGCATTCAACTTATTTTGATGCATTTGGTTCCCTAGTTTCCGAGGTCACGGAGCTCTTGAACGGATTTTAACATGTCGTGCATAATAATTTCTCGACCTCACATGTTTTTGTTTTTCGTAAGATCGATTTTTCTATCTAAAAGACAGTTACAACGTAGCTTATTGTCTGTTTACCTGACACTATTTTGTATCCGTACTGTGTATATCCGTGATTATTTGTATAATTTGACTTTTTATAGTCAATCATTATCAATCTTCGACCTATACTTATATACTCTATCCGTCCTTAAAAATTGCCACAGTTTGACTTTTTTGGTCAAACTGTGGCACCCTTTAATCGTGAATTATAGAAAAAGTATATTTAGTTATAATATAAGTTTAGTAAAATTGAGTATATTTTAAAATTTAATTTTGGCATATCAAATTTTTATAATACTTAATTATTTTAAACTATGTTTTTTTCACGGTCAACGGGTGTCACAGTTTGCCAAAAAAAAGTTAATCTATGACAATGGTTTATGGACGGAGGGAGTAAAATACACTCCTCCGACCTTGAAAGTTTTTCTGCTTTCTGTTTTGACTCATAATCGATCTAGACTTCACATCATACTTTTTACTCACCACATCAAGGGTAAATAAAGTGGAAAAATCAATACAAAAATATTTCTTTCTTAAATCGATCACATAAAAGTCAAAATGCAAACTTTTAAGGACGGGGAAAGTATGTGGTATATTAATTAGATAAAATAATATTTTAAATTTAAAAAAAATTATAAAATAAATCTAATAAAATACTTCAGATCGTTCTAACATCACTTTTATTTAATTTATGGTCAACGTTTGCTAACTTTGACTAAAAAATCAAAATTAAATATTACTCTGTTGTTGTTTTGGCAGGTGGTTGATAAAAAACATCTGTTTACTCTAATTCTCAATTTCCAACCCGTCATTGATGACTCTTTTTTTATTCTCAAATTATTGCACATTCAAAGCATCATTAAAGGTAGAGCTAGCATCTAAAGACAAACATATCAAAGAAGCTAAGAAAACCATGGGATAATATATACGAATACACTAATTACACCCGGCGGTATTAATTTGGTATTACAATACCTGTGCCAAACCGAACCAAAATTTCTGTAGATCAATATTTCGATAAATTTTTTTGGGTACCAAATACCAAACTAGTATATATATTGAGTCGGTTCGGTTCGGTAAATTGTTTTACAAAAAACCAAAAAATAATAATGCTATACGAGATCCTGGAATCACCACTTGAATTTTTTAGGCCAAAATATGGTTGAACTGAAATTCTTATACTCACTATGCTGCAAGAATCACCACAAATAATCCACAATGAATAGGCACAATAGACAATTAAACATTTTAAAAAATTTAAAGTAGAAAACATTAGAACTACAAAAACTAGAAAAACAAAATAATCAATTGGAGAATGAAGAGTCAATGGGTTGAAGACCTGAGTACCTGAACATTAAGTGGAGGTCGCACTCCTAAGATGTGTGTGAGTAAATAAGATTGGGTTCTTGGGCTAGGTAAATTAAAATATCTAGATTGGACTGGATAGATTTAAGTGTTTACGTACTTATGTAATACTAATTCGGTATTTGGTAAAAAACCAATTCAAATTACCGACTATATTTTCTAAAACAGAAGTTTTAAAAATGTAAAACTGAATACCGAATCACACTTTCGGTTTCGGTTTGGTTCGGTCACTTTACCGAATTGTACACACCCTTACACAGACCTCCAACCTCTATTTTTTTTTGTTTTGAAAAAAAAAATACTATTTTCATAAACTCAACACACGTATCTTCCCTTAATTAATTTTCTCCCCATATTCTTCTTTTATTTTACTCCATACTTCGAGAGATATTTTCATGCTACAGATCAGAATTCTTAAGTGACATTTTTTCTGTTCAATTCAATTTATATAAAAGTAGATGTAAAATAATGCTTTGTAAAATTTATAAACTGTACGCTTATAAATATAATAAAAAAACTAACAAAATAAAAATTGTTATAAGAGCATATTAACTTGTGAAACAAAAAATAAAAATAACTAAATAAAAAGGACAAAAAACTCATGAAACATGAATAAGAAATTAGTCATGAAATGGACAAAAAAAAAGATAATATAGTACGTACTTTTGTTCTAGACAACGTGCGACATTGACTAATGCATTATTACCGTCGGCGGATTGGATTATTGAAAAGATAAGAATAAGACACGTTCGTAGTAGTCTTTAATTGACTAGGCATTAAGCATATGAGACCAAGAATAATTCACCAATCACCATATATTAAACTATAAATAAATAAATATAAATAAAATATCATATGCTTTCCACTAATCAAAAGAAAAGGAAATTACAAAGAAATGATATGGTTCAACCACCCCTATGCGGACGTATATCTATATAAAGGGAACCACATTTGCAACCAAAGACATATATCTCATCAAGTCAAACACCACAAAAATACCATAATGGCAAGTAGTATCCAAGTTATGATCTTCACATGTTCACTATTCCTAGCTTCCTCCTCCCTATTCGCGGCGGTTTCCGGCCATTCTCTCGAGTGGTGGTGCCGGCAAACGCCGTACCCGCAGTCATGCGAGCAATACCTTAAAGGTTGTGGCCCTATCAAGGACAAATCCGACTTCCTCAAACTCACAACGAAGAAGGCTTTGGAATACGCCGAGCTGGCTAAAACCAAAACCCACTCGTTAGGCCCTAAGTGCAGGAACGAGCGCGAGAGGGCCGCGTGGTCTGACTGCTTGTACCTGTACGAGAACATGGTCGAGAGGATCAACACGACAGCTGATCCTCAGACCAAGTGCACTGCAACTGATGCGCAGACCTGGCTGAGCGCGGCTCTCACGGACTTCGAGACGTGCTTAGCTGGGTTCACGGACCTCGGTGTCACAGGCAACATAGAGCCTTTGTTGGCAAGCAACTTCTCAAATTTGATTTGCAACAGCTTGGCACTCAACAAGGGGTACACCGCCAGCGACGACGCTGCCACATACCCAGACGGGTTCCCAGCCTGGGTCAAGCCCGGAGACCGGAAACTCTTGCAGTCCTTAGCCGCCGCTAATGCCGTGGTGGCCAAGGACGGGTCCGGGAACTATAAGACGGTGAGCGAAGCCATAGCTGCCGCCGGGAAGCGGTCCGGGAGCGGGCGGTTCGTGATTCAGGTGAAGGCGGGAGTCTACAGCGAAAACGTGGAGATTGGTAGTAAGGTGAAGAACATCATGTTGGTTGGTGATGGGATCGGGAAGACCATTATCACCGGAAGCAAAAGTGTCGGCGGCGGCGCCACCACCTTCAGATCAGCTACCGTTGGTAAGCTAAGACTCCATCCAATCATTTTACATTTGACTTTTCTTTTCAACGATTTAAAGCTAATAATTAATAAAAATTTCATTTGACTTTTCTTTTAGCGGTGGATGGGGATGGCTTTATTGCACGGGGCATAACTTTCAGAAACACCGCCGGGGCGGCGAACCACCAGGCGGTGGCGATGCGGTCCGGCTCCGATCTATCGGTGTTCTACCAGTGCAGCTTCGAAGGATATCAAGACACCCTCTACGCCTACTCCGACCGGCAATTCTACCGCGACTGCGACATCTACGGCACCGTGGACTTCATCTTCGGCAATGCCGCGGTCGTGTTCCAGAACTGCAACATCTACGCCCGGAACCCGCCCAGCAAGACCAACACCATCACCGCCCAGGGCCGGACCGACCCGAACCAGAACACCGGAATATCCATCCACAACTCGAGGATCAAGGCGGCGTCCGACCTGGCGGGGTCCGTGGGGTCCGTCAAGACCTACCTCGGACGGCCGTGGAAGCAGTACTCCCGGACGGTGATCATGAAGACGTCCATGGACGGCTTGGTCAACTCGGCGGGGTGGTTGCCGTGGGACGGGAACTTCGCTCTGAGCACTCTCTACTACGGCGAGTATGCCAACACCGGGCCGGGGGCGGCGACCGGCGGGAGAGTCAAGTGGGGCGGGTATCACGTGATCACCAGCGCGACGGAGGCTTCCAAGTTCACCGTCGGGAACTTCATCGCCGGCGGGTCTTGGTTGCCTGCTACAAACGTGCCGTTCACGTCAGGCCTGTGAAGCTATCTCTCGTTGCATGCATGCACGAGTGCCATCACGCACGTGTCCGATTTAATTTGGAGATTAATTAAGCAACGCATATTTGTATATCGTAATTTTATTGTGTACGTAAGAATTTTTTTTTTTTGAACAAGTTGTGTACTTAATTTGTACGTCTTTTCTGTATTTTGTTTGATAGAGTACTTGTCAATGCTCCAATTTTTTGTACTAAATGCGCTGATGTTATATAACGAATAATGAAATGTGATGAATTTCTTGCATTCAAGCAACCCGTCACTTCAACTTATCTTGTATAGTACCTCTTTTTTTTAAATTTTCTAACATGGAAGATGTTTTTTCCACTTTCCTCTTTTGTTCATTCAGAAATATTCTTTCATTTCCTTTCTTAGTATACTTTTTAAGAATAAATTTTAATAATGCCCATATTTTATCACTAATCCACTTTTTTAAATAGCAATACGAAAGGAGATTTAAAAAACGCGCAACTAATAGGATAAGCATTTTTAGAAATTTGGCATTTTTTATATTATTCCTCAATAAGCATGTCAAGCCAGCACGGGATGAACATTTCCAAACGTATGGAGTAATTAATACCCTTCATTCTAAAAATTATCTTTCTCTTATGCATGCATTAGGCTAGGATATTTGAATAGAATTGTTTTCAATTCATTTTATGTGAAATAGTTTGAAATTACATATTTTAAAATCTGCATAAAAATACACAAATTAATACTAAAAGTGGCATAGCTATATTTGGACCCTAATCTTGTTTCTTGGAGGCTGGAGCACGGAGAAGCAAAGCAGGTTCTCCAAGTCGTCAACGTGGCCGAATATGGAGCCCTCACGTTCGTTGCAGCTGAAGTCATATGGCTCTCCTATATGTTCGGATCGAGTTTTGAACATCAAGCTTCCTCCTCCTCACCTCTCTAGGTGTAATAAGTCATTCATATATGCCAAACAAAAAATCATGTCTTTCACAATCGAATGAAGCATGTTATATCCGATTGTCATTTTAATTAGTTCGGGAAGAAGGAGTGGCGGACCCAGAAATGATAAAGAGTGGTGTCATTTTTTCAATGAAATAAAAAAATTAATTAATAAATACACAATCAGAATTTCTCAAGGAGACCAATTTTTTAGGAAAGGGGAGATATTTTTTTTCATTGTTCGGTTGTTCCCATATAAACTTGAAAACTTTTCCATAAAAATTTTCATGAATAAAAGGTAAAGAAATTAGAAATTAGGAAAAAATATAAAGAAAAGAAGACTTGAATAAAAAATTCAAAAGTTTTTTACACTACATGGGAATCGAACTCAAGCTGCACAATGGGAGAAAATGGAACTCCAAACCAACCTCTAAGCTTTCTCTCATTTCGCGGTGTTCAACTTGAAGGTGGATGTTAGCCAATAATAATAATAATAAGACGCAATGAATTGTACTCCCTCCGTCCCAAAAAGAATATTACGTTTCATTTTTTGCGCATCCCTTAAAACACTTTTATATCATCTCAAATGCCAAAAAATCTTTCAAAACAATTTCATCTTATAATAAAGAGTAAATATAGTAAATTTTAGAATTTTTAGATGTGAGTAGCAGTGCTTTTTGTGATGCGCAAAATGATGAAATGTAACATTCTTTTTGGGACGGAGGGAGTATTATGTAAAATTTGCACTAAATAGGACTAAAACATAATGATTTTCCCAATGTATGACTTAAACTTTTTTATTCCCTAAATATAGGACTTAATAATGAGCTAGTTGGAAGAATAATGTCCAATAATGATGGATATTTACTTGAATAATGACTACTTGTTAATGGCCAAAAGTACTACATTGGGAAATAAAAACATATGGTTCTATATTGGAAAAGTCATTATGTTTTAGTCCTATTTAGGTAAATTTCCTTTGTATTATATGATAGTATTTGTTATGGTAAACTTCATGTTTTTTAAATTCATTTTATTTAAATATTGATATAGAAATAAAAAATAAATTTTACATATTTAAAAACTATATAAAAATTATTCGAAATAAAAGTGTCATCAGAATATTTTATTTTATCAAATAATCAATGAAAATTAAGAAGGGTGAAAAAGGAAATGTGGTTGTTGAAAAAGGAAATGTGGCAAAAATTTAAGAAGGGTGGGAGTATAAATGTGCCAAAACATTCTTTGAATAAATCATATCTAAGTTTGCTCAATTCAAATCCAAAATTTCATTACATTGCCCGTCGGTGTTCGTTGTCGCCACTCGATCATCACCCCACTATTTATGTTCAAAATCGTTGATTCTTACAATAATTTTGTTTTATTTTAAAATCGTTAAAGAACCATAATATAATCGTGCACGCAACACTAACAATAAACCGTGCAATTTAAATAAAATTAATTTAGTACTCCGATCCGTAGTACTTGACTCCTTTCGTCCCATTGTCAATTTGACTTTTTTGAGTTAAATTATACGGAGTACAAAATTTAAATAATTATTACGCTCAATTTGTATTACATAATAATATAATGAAATAAATTTTTGAAAGGTCTAAACAAGTTAAATACGGAGTATATTAAAATCATTTTTGTATTAATATACATTATTTTTTTTATTTAATTAAGCTTCAAAATTAATCTAGTTTGACTTAAAAAAATTAAATTGTACGAATACTTTGAGGGTAGTACATTGCGTTTCTAGTAATTAGCCCATCTTTACTTTGACTAAAACAACTAGTTCGGGTGAGTTTTTCTGCACAGGTTTAATTTAATTAATTGATTAAATGGATAAGTTTAGAAGGGATAATTTGTTGCATGCTTGGATTGAATGCTAGCCATGACCAAATGTTGGTACAACCTAAAATTAGCGGTGAATTAATGAATCGAGAATCCGTCCATTTGATAATAATTGAGTTAATATATGATGTCTTCTCTGAGACGACTTTTCGCCACAATTTGTCAAATTAAAAGACTTCGTTGACATTATAATCAACTTGTTGATTAATTCCACTTGCTAGCTCAGAATTATTGCATAAACATGTTTTGTTCTTTTGCTGCTTTATATCCTTTCAATTCTTTTGCATTTTCAATTCGTTAATTGTTTGGGCGGCGGCATTACACCTCATTCCCATTCATATAAGGTTTTTCTATGGTCTCGAGCATATCAATTGAGCTGCAAACAAAGAATATATTTAGCGAATCCGTATATATATATATGACCGAATCTAAAATGACCCGTTAAAATAAGTTGACAGTGGTTGCAGCTCTGTTATCGGTAGCATTGTGCCCGATGGCGGTACCGGTTCCCCCACCACTGCCTGCGCGGTTTTGGTACCAATTTAGAACCGGAACCGTGTACATATCTAATTCAAATTTCAAACCTAGGACCGTGTCCAGGTCTAATTCAAATTTTACACCAACATGGAGTACCTCATTTAGACACCAAGTTAACACAGACACACACAGACACAAAATGTTTGTGCTGCACAAACATTTTAATTTGTATCTGTGTTGGTTTGGTATACAAATGAGCATTGTCTAATTTTTTTATCATCCACCTACCAAAATGCACGAACTATTTAATTTTGTTCTATCAATTTTGTGTGGAATCTAACCATCGATCGACTTGGTAAAAAGATTCGATGTAACGGATAAATAGTGTTAAGTAACCGATGAAATCATATTATTGGAGTATATATAAAATTTCAAAAGAGTCTTTAAGATTTGTACATATTTAAATTTTTTCTACTCATTATTTATAATAATGTGCACTCCTTGCATTTCAAAGAATCTTTAATTTACTGTCTCATTTTCATATATCCTAGAAAAATCATCACGCATTCTATTAGAAAATTATGTTCACCCTGTTAATTTTTACACAACTTATCACATGATATACACTGGCGGACCCTGGAATTTCGGTGAGTGGGTTCACATTTTGTGCACAAAAGGAAAATGTTGATATTTGTATAACGATAAATTTAAAACCTCAAAGGTGAAAAAGTATCAATGAATAGCATTTTGAGATTAATTATAAATGATATGTAATATTTTTGAAATACTGTACAAAAACTATAATACGTTCATTATATTGTTTTAAACAAAAAAAAGAAAAAAAAACTAAACAGCTAAAATACTAATTCTACACATTTCTTCAAAATACTAACTATATTTTAGGAATCATTTTAAAGCAATTAAACTTGTTTATACATTTAAAAAAAATTGAAAATTTTATAATTAAGTTTCATGATGAAAGTTAAATCAGTTTTCCAAATCCAAAGGAATTAAAACAAAAAATTCTACATATATAACTATAGAATTAATTAAAACAAAAAATTCTACACAACCTAATTTCTTATACTACTAGTAATTAAAATTTTTTTTGGAGTGGGTGCAAGTGACCCCACTTGCACCACCCTACCCCTCATGATATATGTTCACTAGAAAATTTGTTATTGAAATTTATTTAAAAAATGCTAAGGTTACACCAAAGGTGTATCCCATTTGTCCCATACTCCCTCATTAACCACATAATTAGGCAATAAATTTATTTAGAAATAATAATAGCCCGTACACTATGTATCCTATTATATGCATGGTTTTTTATTCCGTATGAAAGCAAATTCATGCGTGATATTTTTGAAAACAAAAAGAAAGCGAGTGACTATGAAAGTTTGTTGACTTTGTTCTCATCAAAGAAATACTCGTACAACGTACTCCCTCCGTTTTTTAAAACACTTCTTCTTTCATTTTTTTCATTTTCAACAAAACACTTCCACTTTCTATTAAAAACCACTTTTACTCTTACTTTTTCATACCCTACCTATCACATCATACTTTATCTCTAATAATCTATCCATCACATCTTACTTTTACCTATCACATCAAGGGCAAATTGGAAGTCAACTACAATTTAATACTTCCTTATTTTTACACAAAGTCAAAATAGGAACACTTTTTCCAAATGGAGGGAGTACTACACAGGTCGTATATAATTGACTGAAAATAAAGACATAAGAATAAGCAAAATAGAGCTTAATTTTTTCATGATTTATTTCGATAATTTAAGAAGGAAAATAAAATAAAAATCAAAGAAATTTTTCGTTTTTAAGGGTGAGTTTACAATCAAGTTCAACCACCCCACTATGAACGCACTCCTATTTATCTTTATAAAAGGAACCACAATTCCATGCAAAGACATATTAGTACCACACTAATCCAAAAACAAATAAAAATGACAAATCTCCCAAATGTCATATTCACTACATGTTCATTGTTCCTAGCGTTTTCTTCCCTTCTCGCGGCGGTTTCCGGCGGCTATTCCCACGAATGGTGGTGTAGCCAAACCCCATACCCCCAATCATGCGAGTACTACCTTAGAGACTGCCCCCCAATCAGGGACAAATCCGACTTCCTCAAGGTCACCATGAAAATGGCTCTCGAAAATGCCCTGAGAGCCAGAGCCAACGCCTACTCGCTGGGCACGAAATGCGAAAACGAGCTGGAAAAGGCCGCGTTGACCGAGTGTCTGGAACTGTACCAGAACTTGGTCGAGAGGATCAACGCAACAGCTGATCCTCAGACCAAGTGCACTGCCACTGATGCACAAACCTGGCTGAGCGGGGCCCTCACCGACTACGAGACCTGCTTGGCCGGGTTCGTGGACCTTGGCGTCACGCACAACGTGATGCCCATGTTGGCAAGCAACTTTTCCAACTTGATTTGCAATAGCTTGGCACTTAACAAGGGGTACATCACCAGAGACAATACTGCCTGTTCTCGAGAAGGGTTTCCTGTCTGGGTTAAGCCTGAAGACAGGAAACTCATGCAGGCGTCGTCGCCAGCATCCACCGCTAATGTCGTGGTGGCGCAAGACGGGTCGGGGAACTATAGGACGGTGGGTGAATCCGTGGCGGCGGCGGCGGCAGGGAGGAGACCGGGAGGCGGGAGATTCGTGATCTACGTGAAGGCGGGAGTGTACAACGAAAACGTGGAAATCGGTACTAAGCTGAAGAACATAATGTTGGTTGGTGATGGAATTGGCAACACCATTATCACCGGAAGCAAAAGTGTTGGCGGCGGCACCACCACTTTCAGTTCAGCTACCGTCGGTAAGTAAGAATATGATTAAAACATAAGTCATTTCTAAATGTAGTACTAGTCATAACATAAAGGTGATGTCTACTTTTTTGTTATAGGTGTGGATGGAGATGGGTTTATTGCTCAAGGCATAACCTTTAGAAACACGGCGGGAGCGGCAAACCACCAGGCGGTGGCGATGCGGTCGGGCTCAGATCTATCGGTGTTCTACCGGTGCAGCTTTGAAGGATATCAAGACACCCTCTACGCCTACTCTGACCGGCAATTCTACCGAGAATGCGACATTTACGGGACGGTGGACTTCATCTTCGGCAACGCCGCGGTCGTGTTCCAGAACTGCAACATCTACGCCCGCAACCCGCCCAGCAAGACCAACACCATCACCGCCCAGGGCCGGACCGACCCGAACCAGAACACCGGGATATCCATCCACGACTCCAGAATCACTGCGGCGCCTGACTTGACGGGTTCCGTGGGATCCGTCAGGACCTACCTCGGACGCCCGTGGAAGCAGTACTCCCGGACAGTGATCATGAAGACGTCCATGGACGGTTTGATCGATCCGGCCGGGTGGTTGCCGTGGAACGGGGCGTTCGCTTTGAGCACTCTATACTACGGCGAGTTTGCGAACACCGGGGCGGGAGCGTCGACCGCCGGCAGGGTCAGTTGGGGAGGGTACCATGTGATCACTAGCGCGGCGGAGGCTTCGCAGTTCACCGTGGGGAACTTCATCGCCGGTGGGTCTTGGTTGCCGTCCACCAACGTGCCATCACGTCAGCTCTATGAAGGTAGCTAGGCGTGCATGCATGGAATTATCATGCACGTACGTGATGATTTGGAAATGAAGCAGATATTGTGGAATTTGTGATACTTACATTTATCAATTTATGTGTACATTGTTTATTTTTAAATATAGCGATACATTGTCAACGATTATCAATTCTTTGTAAAATATATATTGTTGATGTCAAATAACAATTCCTCCGAGTAATAAATTGAAAAAATTTCGGGTATTTCATAATTGAGTTTCAACATTTTAGATTTGAAATATTTGGCAAATATTTTGACTGTTGCCGAGAAGAATGACTGAAGCATGACTTTAATGTTTTTTCAATTCCCCTAAATTCGCCTCAGTAATCTGCTTTTTTTAGTTGGCATAATTTTTAAATGAACACTAATAGCACCATTGAAATGATCTACGGGGTATATGGCCTTGTTTGGACACTGGCAGTTGGCAGTTGACTGTTTATGTTAGCTGGTTTGAATGGCTGATTGAGTTAGCTGTTTTGACTGGCTGTTTCTATTAGCAGTTAAATTTTAAGTGTTTGACAACTTTAGGTGTTTATAGTTAGCTGTTTGTAATAAAAATTACATAAAAAGACATCCCTCCATTTATGGTATACTCCGTATTATATTTTACAATTTTTTTAAATATCATATCATAAATATATTTTTTTTAAAATTTAATACTCTCTCCGTCCTAAAACTTTCTTCCCGGTTCGCAAAACGAAGAAAAATCCCTAGTTTTTTCAATCTATTTTATTTAAATATTGGTATAGAAATAAAAAATAAAACATACATATTTAAAAACTACATCAAAAGTTCAACAAAACAAGTGGTGACAAGAATATTTTATTTTATCATATAGGTCATGAAAAAACACAAATAAATATAAATTCCCCTGAAGTTGGAGTAGTGCTCTGGGAAGAAAGTTTTAGGACGAAGGGAGTATATATATA
>OOIL02001452.1:1154736-1295158 GCA_900332095.2 Cuscuta campestris
TCATGACCTATATGATAAAATAAAATATTCTTGTCACCACTTGTTTTGTTGAACTTTTGATGTAGTTTTTAAATATGTATGTTTTATTTTTTATTTCTATACCAATATTTAAATAAAATAGATTGAAAAAACTAGGGATTTTTCTTCGTTTTGCGAACCGGGAAGAAAGTTTTAGGACGGAGAGAGTATAATTTTAGAGTAAATTCTATAATTGATCTTTTATAACAGGGGGTTTTCCTATTTAGTCCTCTATTATCAAATATTACCCAAATGGTCCTTCTTTTATGGGTACCTTTTCAAAAATAGTCCTTTTTTTGTTCTTCTATCATGTTGATGTTAATTTGAAGGCTAAAAGTGTAATTTCACAATGATAATATATCTTTTTTGTCATACACAATTCCAAATGCTGTTCCGTTTGCGTCGTTTGTGAATTACAGTCGCTTTTTACGACAACTATAGTCTACAAATGTGATCTATCGTCATAATCCTATCCCACAATCATAGTCATTATTTTGTGTTATCCGCTTAACCAATATCAGAACACGTCACTAGACATAATGTTGACGTACACCAACACAACAGAGGATCAAAAAAAGGATCATTTGTGGAAAGGTACCCTTAAAAAAGGACTAGTGGGTAATATTTGATAATAGATGACTAAATATGGAGACCTCCCTGTTATAAAGGACTAGTTATGGAATTTACTTATAATTTTATTTCAAATAACGTGTAAAATTTTCTTTACAAAATACTTCCTCTGTATAATAATAATTATTGCTTCTAACTATTAGATAAAATTTAAGGGCAATGCTAGAGGTACACCAACATGGGGTAGCCCAAGTGTACACCAAGCCAACACAAACACATACAGACACGAAATGTCTGTGCAACACAGACACTTTGTGTCTATGTATCCCTATGTTGGCTTGATGTACATTTGGAGTACCCCATGTTGGTGTACTCTTAGCTTAATTCAAAATTTAATTATACAACTATATTTTCTTTGGAAGTTACGTGTCATTTTTATATGAGAAATTAATTTTGGAATGAAAAGAGTAAAAAATTTGTGGCCATTTTTCTGTAAAAGAATGAGAAAATATAATATAGAAAACCATTTGTGTGTAGAAATGAGAAGATAATCGAAAAAAAACGAAAGAAAGTCTAAGTATTTTACTATTGCACCTATTCTTTTTTTTTAATTAAATGTTTTAGATAGTAATTTTATAATGAATCCTATCAACATTATTTGACTACTCCGTAACCTAATTTGACTAATAATAATCGGGGGCGCTAGAAGAAGGCCCCAAACCCAAATCAGCACCACGATATTTTACATATTATAAACCTTTTGATTGTGTTTATAAATATGTAATTTTTATTTTTAAATTTAATAGTAATATTTTTTATATAAGTGATTTGAAAAAGATTATTTACACATTAAGCATGCAATTTAAATTAGGTCAAACAGATTAATTTGTGGGGTGCAATTGAAGGGAGTGAGGATGTGTTCGAGTCGGAGCGGGGTGGGGGTTTTACCGGAATGGTTATGAGGGGTAGGAACTATCAATTTTACAAATGGGCCACCGGAGCACCTCTGAGTCATCCTATGGTATTGGTTCCCAATATCATGAAAATCTTATCTGCATAAAAAATGGAGTACTCTTTGTTGGGAAATAAACACACAACACACACAAATATCTGCGAGAAACAAGAAAAACGGAATACAAACGACACACAAGAATTTAACGTGGTTCGGTTTCCCTAATCCACGGCTACAAAAGGAGAATTTTTTTTTATTTCACTTGTGGTACACATTACAAGTACAAGCCCTCTATATATAGAGGAAAAATTAGGGCTATGCACAACTGGGTCAAGCCGACAAACAAGCCTCCACAAAATCCAACACTCTTTATTACCTAATGACCCCGTCTTCTCTACCTAGGGTCTTGCTTGACCAAGCTAGAGACATACGGATTATCACATTTTCAATTAGTGAATTGATATTACAACTTCAATTATATCATCTCACAAATTTGAGCGAGACTCTAGCCTTCAACAATTTCACTTCACAAAGTGGTTTTAGGCCAAGACACCTTTTATTTTTTGTCAATTTAACATCCCATTATATTTCAAAATTTTTTAACAATATACTCTCGCTATCCTAAAATAATCTTCCAAGTTACTACTCACGCGATCAAATTCCTATTGTCGTTAATTATTTGATAAAATAATATAGAATTGTCACTTCTTATTTAGTACGGAGTAAAACTTTTGATTTACTTTTTTAAATATATAAATTTCATTTTTTAATTTAAGACTATAGTTACGGAATATAGTAATTGAGTTATCAAAGTAAACAGAAAACGTAAAGACACAGAGATTTAACGTGATTGACTAACGTTGTGTACTTGTGTTGACTACGTTCACAGAAACGAAAGCAGATTTTATTATGACAGTGGTTTCAAAATACAGAGTTTTTGTGTCTTACCTCTAAATAAATAGTCACATGAGATGGGTTGGGAGTACAATAATTACACCCCAAGGCATATTAACAACACGGGGAGTAGTTTCAATTTTCAATAAAACAATACTCTAAAAAGGTAAAGAAGTATAGCAAAAATGGAAAACTTTAGCAATCAGGACATTGTGTTAAAATTAATTTTAAAATGTTTTACACAATGATCTATGAATTTACTAAAGAAATAAGTACTAGTTGAAAACTACTAAAGAAAAAAACAAAGTTGAAAACCAAATTTGAGTAATTAGGTTGTGTTGTAAGGATATTGAAATACATCCAAGGCCACATTAACTTGTGGGTGTAATTAATTTAAAGGCAATGCTAGGGGTACACCAACATGGGATACCCCAAGTGTACACCAAGCCAACACAGATACAAAGTGTCTGTGTTGCACAGACACTTTTGTGTCTGTGTGTGTCTGTATTGGCTTGATGTACAATTGGGGTACCCCATGTTGGTGTACCCCTAGCTTAATTCTTAATTTAAACATTGATGACAATGAGAATAATTTGTGGGCAACCACAATATAGAAACCTATGACACAAAATTAGTTTATTTTACTTTGCCCGAATGTAAAAATGAAGAGTAGAATTATTAATCTATTACAACGAGTTTGGAACACGAATTAAAATCATACATATCTTTCATCCCAAAAAAACTTTACTCGTAACTATTCTGAAGTAAAAGTTCAATAATTTTTTTTGGAAAATTTCATTGTTAATTTAATAAAAGAATGATATTTTTTCATCTTATTTATTAAATTTTTTTATGCAATGTTTATATTTATAAATATTACTATCCACTAATTCTACCTCAATTGTTATACAAATTTAATTATGCAAAAGAAAGAAGCGGAGAGACATAAACTATTCACATGGAATTAATTAATAATATTACAATAAATTGTTCTAAAAAATATTTGTTCTACCCCGTACATGTAGTTCCATGTATGCAAGTGTCTCACATAGCCGCCCGAGGATTCACCGCACTTGAGGTAAAATCCATCGGTCTTGACCTTCCAAGACACGTACCTCTCCCCTATGCAAAAATCGTGTGACGCATCGAAAACCGGGAATCCTCTATATCTAGAGCCCCAGTAGAAGTCGCAATAGAAGAGAGTCGACCACGCCAAATCCACCCGGAAGTGGATCTCACGTTGATCGTTCTCCGCCATTGTCCAGTTGCCGAGGTCGTCGGAGCCGGAAAAACAGTGCACGAACAGTGGCTTCGGGGGCTGGATCGAATTGTGGGTCGGGATCGTATTGTTGATCCGCACCACCTTTCTAGGGTTGAAGGACAAGGACACGGTCGTCTGTAAATACGTCGACAATGTGCAGCATATGACGATGAGGGAGAACACGAGGAATGGAGAGGTTGATTTTGTTGAAAACATCGTCACGAATCTGAAATGAAGTTGTGCATCAATTGATACATGTGTTGGAATTATACAAGTGATGAATGAGGTTGAGCATCAATGTAAAAAAACAAAAAAAAAATACGGAGTATGATTTAAAGACATATATAAATTTAAAATTTAAAATTAGATGCATCTATTAAAACACAGGTAGCATTGGATTTGATTGAAAAAATAATTTCAGAATTTAATTTGATGGAAAAAATAAAATTCATTTCGAATGACCAAAACAGGAACTATTATCAAAGAAAAGCGAACATGCAAGCATAAGAACAAACCACATCACACACACTACATATCATTCCACATAAAACCACAAAGCCTTGCAAAAAACACACACATAGTTAAAAAACAAGAAAAGGCGAGTCATAAAATTCCACCATGGTTGAATATCCAGTGGCGGAGCTAGGAGGTCACTAGTGTGGGGGCACACCACGAGGGTCGGGGGCGGCACCCCCGACGAATTTTTTTATAAAGCTATAATAAAATGATTGAAAAAAATTATTTTAAAGAATCAAATTATTCACAAAAAATATAACAATAAAATGTTATTATTTTTAGTTATACAAAATTTTAGTTCTTTTTCAAAATAACAATTTGGTTAGTTAATTATTTATTACTGAGTAACAAATTTGTCTGAAATTATATGGAGTAATTCTTATAATAAAATAAAAACAACAATAATAACCCAATTGGACCCGAGGTGTACTTATTAATAAAATAAAACTATTATTAATTGAACACAAAACAAAGTAATTGAATATTTAATTGATTTATTTATCTCTCAAAAAACACATCAATAAATGTTTACTCCCTAATGAATAAAGCAAACAAAATATGGAGTAGGAAGCATTTAAGAAAAGGGTAAAATGGGGAATCAGTCCAAAAATGTTAGTTGCAAACTTGCACTCCAGATGTTTCTTTTATGGCTAGAAATTGACAAAAAAAACCTTTAAATCGTTCATATCCTTTTAATATCAAATTAACCTTCAAAATAAAAATAGTACGTAGTAAGTTTTAATCCTCATAAAACATTGATAGAAAAATATACGGAGTATGTCACTCTTAACTTAAAATGAACCCCTCAATTGACAAGTACTCGTAACACTTTCAAATTAAATTAGAAAAAAACAGGATTTAAAAAAATAATTTTTTATACAGGCTAAGTCCATTTAAAAAACCTTATTGAGGTTAATGTTGAGTTTTAAAAATGAAATATTTAGAGGTGCGACCCTATAAAAGAGATCCTAACTAAGTAAGGTCACTTTACAAATGACATATTTTCCCCAATCAATGTATCTTTCTTTAAAAGCAATTTGACATTAAAATGAAATGAAGAAACCTGATTTAAAACCCCATTCACGTGTGCCCAGAACACAAAACCTGATTTATGTTTTATTCTCAAAACGTCGTCGTTTAGTTGTGTTAAAAAAAAAAGACATTCTCCGTACACACTAAAAACCTAACCTCTGTAGTCTGTAGAACCATTTTGCAGCGGAGAAGAGCAGAGACGGGAACTAGGTCTCGGTGAAGTTCAAGCGCGCACCGGCGGCGCCGGTGACAGACAGACGCCTGTAGATGACTCCTCACCGAACCTTCGCCGGGGGGCACTTTCCCCGGCAGCCCCTTCTCCGCCGCAAAACCCCAAATCCAAACCCCCATCAAAGCATCTTCAAACCAAGAAATCTCTTTTCTTTTCAAACCCGGCCAAAACAAGAAACCCATGAAAAAAGATATGCGAAACGAGATCACAGACATGGTTGGTACCTGAGAACGCAAGGACTCCGAGAAAGAGAGAAGAAGATCTAGAGAAACCCAAACTCACGGCGCAGCAACTCGCTGTGTAGAAAGGTAACAATTTTATGTAGAAGGTGAAATAAAAAAAGTACTAATTCATTAATGTAGACCAAAGCATTTGAGTACTTTTTAAATTTTTAACATTCTTAATTTTTTGTCCTTTAATGGTATGTCTTAAAAGTATTGTACTTAAAAGAACATAAAAACATTGTGTAGGAGGAAAAAAAAATGAATTTGGATTTGATAATTTCATTTGATTAAGTAGGAGGAAATTGTAGCAGCAATGAAAGAGCTGGCGAGAGAAATACCTGAGGGTGATGGAAGAAGAATTGGAGAGAAGAGGGGACGCAATTGGACGACGAGAGAAAAGGGGAAGATTGGAGGATTTTGTAGTGGATGTGGGGTAGGGAGGATTTTGTAGATAGAGTGGATGTGGGTAGATTGTGGATATGAGAGGAAGGATTTAGGGGTGTATTCAATCTGGATTCCGATAGATTTTTTTGGATTCTGAAAATCCGTAGGTATTCAATTCAGAATTTAAAAAGTCATTTAAAATCTGAGTGTATTCAATTCAAACTTTAAAAAATCTTTCTAAATATGATGGTATTCAAAAATTGATAGATTTTTAAAGATTTTAAAAATTATGGATTTTGTTGGATTTTCAAGCCTAAGATATAAATATAAATTCATTCCCAAATCTCACCCAAAAGCTAAAGATTTTGAAAAGTCTTTCACCTACTCTCCTTCATCCTCTCCGTCTTCTTCTCCCGCCGGTGCAAGCAGCCTTCATCACTGACTCCTCCACTTCTCCCAGTGCTCAACCTTCTCCACTCCTCCCAGTTTCATTGCCGACCTTCTCCACTCCTCTCCCAGTGCTCAACCTTCAACCGACCATCCTTCTCCACATTTATCAACAAGTCCTTTTTTCAACTCTTCATAGAATTTAATTACTCTCTTTTTCTATTCATAGATCTCTCTTCACGTATGACACAATAATATTTCCATTCCTTTATGGCTACGAAGTATAATTTTTGCATGTTGATGGGACTCTCTTCACATATCTCCACATTACTAGTACTTTACTTGTTGATGGGGCTTTTTTTTACCAATGTTGGGGCTTTAGAAATTGGGATGAAAACGGATGAAGTTTTTTGTGTGGTGAATTTCTATTTTGATTTTCGAAATGAAAGGAAGCCTATCCGAATACATTTTTGCAGGAATCTCTTTTTGCATCTTTGGATGGTCAATTAGATAGAATACTATAAAATCCGGTTGATAAAATACATTAAAATCTTCCAAACTCTGCATAGACTTAAAATAATTCATTCATTTTACATAATCCATAGACTTTAAACAATCTATCAAAATCTTTTAGAATCGTGATTGAATACACCCCCTTAGTAAATAGAGTGTGGATTGTGGATGAGATGAGAGATTTTGTGGATTATTGTAGATAAGATAAAAGATTATGCTATTTCTACATTAAAATTTGTACAAATCAATACATTACAAGCTTCTCTTGTGATTGGTTGTGTAATTCTTACGGTGATTTAGTGGAAGGACTGTTATACAGACGTAGACCCCGCAGACATAGGAGAGTTGTTCCAAACTGCGTTAACAATTCCTCTGTCTTGTTTACTGCTTTTACTTTATATTCTGCATGTGTGCTTGTAACAGAGAGAAGATATTATGACACTCTGTCTGTCATCTGCTACTGTGAGAGTGATGTAGTATCTTATCTACATCATAGTTGTTTGATCAGTTTATGTAACTTTCAATTGTTGATTTCCGTCGCACCCCCACGAACTTACACTTTCTAATTTGATCGAGAGCCAAAACAATGAAATGTTAATTTGTAATTGACTTTTCAATTTTGCCATTTATGTTATCCGTAAAAGTAAGTTTTGATGAATAATTATTAGTGAAAAAGTATGACGTGATAGGTAGGATAAAATTAGTTTTTTAATAGAAACTTGAAGTGTTTTGATAAAAGAGAAAAAATTGAAAGATGAAGTAACGTATTTTGATGAACGAAGTGAGTAGATGAATTTAACTCCAATATCGTTCTTGAGTATCCAGAAACTTAAATTTTGAATTAGTTTTGTGTAATGTGAAAAATATTTTGGGATAGAAAAATCTAGAATTAGGATTTTTGCATTCATTTTTCTCTGCTTTTTAATATTCCTAGGCGCCATAAATTAATCCTTTCATCCCATATTTAGCCTTATAGGACATTCTTGATATAGTGAAAAGCAAATAGATATATACATTTTATATTTACATTCATTTATGTTTCAATGTACAAAAAATATCTTATTAGACGATTAATATAGAAAGAAGAGAATACCAAATGCTCTATATTAACTGTTAAGTACTGTATTACCTAATGACCCCGTCAGGCAGTACCAGTCTACCTGGCAAAGGGTCTTGTTTGATGACTTTGATCAAGCTAAAGACTTAACACATTTTCAATTAATGACTTGAGATAACAACTTCAAATTATATCCTCTCACAAATTTGAGCGAGACTCTAGCCTTCATCAATTTCACTTCACAAAGTGGTTTTAGGCCAAGACACCCTTTATTTTTTGACAATTTTACATCCCATTATATTTCAATTTTTTTAAACAATATATAGTCTCTATCTTACAATATTCTTCTCAATTATTATTCACACGATCAAATTTTTAATCATTTTCTTAATCTATTTTTATTAGTTGTTTAATGAAATAATATACTCCGTAGTATTTTCACTTTTTATTTTGTAAAACTTTTGATGTAGTTTTAAAATATATAAATTTTATTTTTAATTTGAGATAGAGAGAGTATTTTCAATAACTTTTATTAACGGTGCATTTTAATTGATCGTTGGATAAAAAATAGTTTGAGCACTTAATTTGTAGAGTTTTCAATATAACGTTTGAATAAATTATTTTTATTTATATGCTAATTTGAAAATAAAATCATTTAAAAAGAAATAGCATCTTACACGTAGTTTGAAAAAATAAATTTCTGAAGAAGTGAGAATATTACGATTTTCATCTTCAAAATATTGTTAGTTTAAATTTTTGTTCTTTTCATTTTTGCATTTAGAATGGACCCTAATGCAACAAGGAAGCCTAACTCTTAAATTGAGTGTTGGGCTTATTTAAAAGAACTAGGCCCGCCATATTATAATCCATTGCAAACGGCCCGGCCAATCCATAGCGTTAATACTCCGTAAATTTATGGGTTAAAGAGCAATAGGAGTAAAACGTTGATTAAAATCTAAAATAGGAGTGAAAATATAAAGGGATAAAGACCAAAGTAGGATTAAAACATTGAAAATATACCAAAATAGAACTTCCATGTTTTTATTCCCGAAATAAGACTTACATTACCATACATGGTCATATACATTACCAAAAAGTATAATAATTTGCACATGTATACTGCCACATTACCATAAGGCAAAGTCACATTACCACAGTGCAAAGTCCTATTTTGGGGAAAAAAACATGAAAGTCTTATTTTGGTACTTTTCTCTGTGTTTTAGTCCTATTTAGAGTGATTTATACTCACACTATTTTATTTAAAGGTGCTTCTTTGTTGACTGTTTATTTTACTCATAGATTCATTATTAATTTATGATTCATCATAAAATTTGTCTTGTTTAAATATTTCGGGATAAGATGAAATAGAAAAAATCAAATTTAATTTAAAAGGTACGTGCGTAATTTCAAATGTACTCCCTCCGTCCCACTGTCTTTGTCCACTTACCTTTTGGCACACCATTCAATGCACTTCTTTAATCCATTTTATCTTGTAATTTGTATATTAAAAAATTATAGAAATTATATATTAATAATCTATATGTTAAGATGAATCAAACAAGATCACACATGACTATTTTTAGGCTTATACATTGAGAGAATTTGATGAGTCAAAGTGCTTAGATGAACAGTTCCAAAAATCAAAAGTGGACAAAGACAGTGAGACGGAAGTAGTATTACGGAGTATATTGACAGTGTAACATTCTTCATTACCCAGATCTTACTTTATAATGCTACTACTAGGAGTACTAGGTTTGGGGCGGAACGTGTAACAAATAAATTCCGGCGACATGACTGAATAATCTCCCGTTTTCTGATTTTTCACTCTAATACCAATCATGGGTTGTTGATATTGGCGCTCCACTATTTGTTAGTGGCGCTCCACCTTTGTGTTTTTTTTCATACATGGACATTTATGCCCTTCCCAATTGGAGTATGTAGAAGTCTTATGTTCCTTATCCTTATTATTCTAGGTAATCTATTCTACATTTCTACCCCACAACATTATCATGGGATATCCTTAATTTAATTTTTTTGTAATAAGTACTTAGATCTCACGTTATCTAAAATATATTCCGATAAATTAAAAGAGTGTTCTTAGTAAAAAAATTATTTACGTCCAGTGCCAAAAAGATGTTGTTTAAAATTATGTTAGAATATAAAAAATCTTTACATTGTCACAACTACAAGTTTAATTTTTTGATTGAGTTGGTTCCTTACATCATATCAGAATATTGATGATCAAGAGGCCGCGATTTCAAAATTCAACGCCACCCACTTAAAAAATCTAAAGTTTCTTGTGCAAGACTCGAAAAAACTATGTCTGCACGAGAGGGACGTGTTAAAATATTAAAAAAACTTTTCTGGGCCGTAAGCTTGAGCTTTTGATTGACTTAGTTCTTTGAAATTTAAATAAAATATAAAGGTAAAACATTTGAAATATATTAATTATATTAGTTTATGATATATTTCATATTATATTTTTCAACCTTGAAAATATTTAATTTTACTTATTTGCATACTTATTTGAAAATAAATTTATTCATTTTTCATCATTATAAATAGTTAAAAGTTAAAACAAATCAGTTGGACCCACTACAACGTTTGGGTCTTCCACTTGATTTCAAGAAGTAACAAATACTTCTATTTTACTTCTATAAAAATCTATAATATCTAAAATGCACCATATTTTTTGTTCCGTGTGGAGTTATTTTTTAGACAGAGTGGAGAACTTCTAACTCCAACTAGAAGGGGCATAACTGTCTAAATCTAAAAAAATTTAGATGGGTGGAGCGCCATTAGTAAAAATTGGAGTGCCAATAACAATACCCCAATCATGGATTACATCTTTAACATTATAATCATTCGATTAAATTATTAAAAGAGGCCGGTTCCCAAGTCCCAACCAATGTCATTGACCTGGAGTGCTCCGTTGCCCCGTTCGTAAAATTGACGGTTCTTACCCCCTAATATTCCGGTAAACACTTCCACCCCTCCCCAACCTGAATACACACCCTTCAATTGCACCCCCTAATTTAATTTTGACTTGGAGTCAAAATTTGACTCTAAAGTTAAAATTAACTTGGAGGTGCAATTGAAGGGGGTGAGGTGTGTGTTCGGGTCGGGGCGAGGTGGGGGCGTTTACCGAGAAATTAGGAGGTATGAATCGTCAATTTTATAAAGGAATCATCGGAGCACTTTAAGTCATCTCATGACAATGGTTTCAAATGTCATTGGGTTTCTAATGTCATGGGAACCAAGTGTTAAGGATAATTAATCATTATTTATTATTTTGGGAATTATCTTCAGTCCATTGTATATTCGTTCCTTTATTTGTGCAGTTCATTATTGGAGTCCCTAGAATAGTGCGCCTAACTCCTATGTGATAGGATCGACCATCATTGTAATGTGTATATATGTGCTGATCTATTTTTATGAATAACAAGTTGAATTCCTCTCATAATATGGTATCAGAGCTCGAATAGATTTTTTTTTCTATTCCCGATCCTTCCCTGTCGATCGTTCTTCCCACTCTGAACATCAATCAGCCTGTTCACCATGGCATCTCTCATCACTCCTGTTCTTCAGCTTCATGCGAAAACTCATTTTCCCATCAAACTGATCACTACCAATTTCCCAATCTGGCAGCGTCAAGTTCGCTCAACTCTGATCGGTCTCGATCTTCTCGGCTACGTCGACGGCACGCTCGACGCTCCCTCCACTACTGTTATGGTTCCGGCAAGATCAGGCGATTGTTGGCGCTCTTTTGGGGAGCTGCACCGATACCATTCAGCCTCTTATCTCCAACGTCTCCACCGCTCGTGATGCATGGCTTAATCTCCACTCCAGTTTTGCGAGTGCGAGTCGTGGCCATGTTCTTGCTCTCAAGTCCAAACTTGGGAAGAATCCTCGCGGCAATCGGTCGATCAATGATTATCTCCACGACATGCATTCTATTGCTAACGAGCTTGCTCTTAATCAAAGTCCGGTTGCGGAAGAAGATCTGGTTGCCCATATTCTCAATCAATTGGGCACGGAGTACGACCCCATCTCGTCTGCAGCGTTTCTTCGTGGAT
Organism: Cuscuta campestris; assembly: GCA_900332095.2. Taxonomy (NCBI): domain Eukaryota; kingdom Viridiplantae; phylum Streptophyta; class Magnoliopsida; order Solanales; family Convolvulaceae; genus Cuscuta; species Cuscuta campestris. Next base: position 1,166,853 of record OOIL02001452.1, read on the forward strand.
CCAAGCTCCCATTTACTGAACTCGGTGATGTATTGCGTGACTTTGAGCGCAAATTACAAGTTTCAGATGAGGTGTCTGCTGCATCTATTGTTGCTACGGCTCACTCCACGCAGCGCCACTCCTCTACTGGTCCTCGTGGGTCTCATGGCAATTTCGGAGGGTCCTCTGGTCAGCGTGGTTTCTCTTCGTCAGGTTCATCTTCTCATCACAATCCTTCGGCCGGATCATTTCAGCAGTCCCGTCGCCGTGGTGGGCCATCTGGTTCCTGCCAATTCTGTGCTATTCCCGGACATGACATTAAAGTTTGTCGAAAATTGTCTCGTCTCCTCCGGGATCATGGCCTGCAAACCACGTCTGCTTCAGGTTTTGGTGCGTCCCCTCCTGTAGCTCATGCAACTACGGCTCACTCAGATGGGGTCACCAATTGGATGTTTGATAGTGGTGCGAGTCACCACACCACTCCGGCTCCACAATTTCTTCAATCATTTTCCGACTATGGTGGTCCTGATGAGATTCGTCTTGGTAATGGTAAGGGTTTATCTATTTCTCATATTGGCACTACTTCTATCCCTACTTCGTCGGGCTCCTTAGCCCTCAACAATGTCCTCTGTGTTCCCCAGTTGTCACAAAATCTTGTCTCTGTTTCCCAACTATGCCATACTAACAAAGTTTTGGTTGAATTTTTTCCTATGTCTTTTGTGGTTAAGGATCTGACCAAGGGGGCGCCACTGCTTCACGGTAAAAATCATGGTGGTGTTTACTATGCTGGTCCTGCTCGGTCTCCTATGGTGCATCATACAAGTTTGTCAGCTCTGCATCATTCGTTTGGGCATCCTTCCAATAGAATTTTGTCTCTTATTATGCAGCGTTGTAATAAACCAGTCTCTTCGCGAGACTTTGAGACATTTCATTGTTCCTCATGTTCAATAAACAAGAGTCATAAATTACCATTTGCAGAAAATTCCTTAACTAGTAGTGCTCCCTTACAGCTTGTTTATTCTGATATATGGTCATCTAGTGATATTTCTGTTGATGGTTACAAATATTATGTTATTTTTGTTGACCATTACACCAAATATGTGTGGCTTTATCCCCTCTGTCGAAAATCTGATGTTTCCACCATATTTCCTATTTATAAAAACATGGTCGAAAGATATTTTAGTACCAATTTAGTCTCTCTCTATTCTGACAATGGCGGTGAATACATAAAACTACGCTCGTTTCTTGCGTCTCATGGTGTTTCTCACTTCACCACTCCTCCTCATACACCTGAACACAACGGCACCTCCGAACGACGTCACCGTCATGTGGTCGAAACGGGTCTAGCTCTTCTTCATCATGCTTCCATGCCCCTCACCTACTGGCCGTATGCTTTTCAAACGGCAATATATCTCATTAATCGTATGCCTACCTCTATCTTGAATCATCACAGTCCCTATCAATTGCTTTTCCATCACGACCCAAACTACCTGAAACTCCAACCATTTGGGTGTTTGTGTTACACATGGCTTCGCCCATATGCCACGTCTAAGCTGCATCCAAAATCGATTTCGTGTGTGTTTGTGGGCTACTCAACCTCTCAATCCGCATACCAATGTCTTGACCCCCAAACAAATCGTATCCACGTCTCCCGTCATGTTCAATTCGTTCCTACATGCTATCCGTTCTCCACAAATTCCAGTACCCAACCCAGGGTTGCTGCCCCACCACTTACAGCTATTCGTCCGCTCGTTTCTTCTCCTCCCCACGTTCCCACAGCCGAACCCTCTTCTGTTCCCTCACTATCTTCCCCGCCATCCTCTACTGTTGTTCCTCTTGTCCCTTCGCCCCAATCGTCGCCTCCAGGTCCCCCCTCCCCTCGTCCTGTTCGTCACCGTCGTCCAAACAAGCGGATATTCAATCCTGAGTTTGTCACGGCCTTACCCCAGTCTCATGTTACCTCTCGTCACCCGCTTCCTCCAACTCTTGAACCCAAAACCGTTACCCAGGCTCTCAAGGACTCCCGTTGGCGGTCGGCTATGGATGCTGAATATCAAGCCCTTATAAAAAATGAAACTTGGGAACTTGTGCCTCGTGGGGCGCAGCGTCCTATTGGCTGCAAATGGGCTTTTCGTGTCAAGCGTCGCCCGGATGGTTCGATTGACCGGTTTAAGGCTCGTCTCGTCGCTAAAGGATATTTACAGGAAGCAGGTCGTGATTACTTTGAGACTTTTAGTCCCGTCAAGCATATTAAAATGGCATGAATGGCAATAGAATACACGGCAGTCTTCGATCTCTATAATATCGCCAGTGGCCACCTTGCAAAGATATATAGCTTAGGGATGTCATCACAGTATCCCACACTCTCCCCATTTTAATTTACGGAGTATTACTCATCAGACTAAAATAAAGCCAAACCCATCACCTTCCCTTCCCATCAATTCCATTCCATCGGACAGTCGCCGCGCCGTCAATCTTCTCCGGTCCTTTCCCTGAATTCCTCTGGAGAGCAATTCGTTCAAAGGCCTCATCATCATCACCCTTAGCTTCGTAAATCGTAACTAATGAAAATGGTGGGCTGATTCAATTCATTCTCTTTACTAACTTCATAATAACATCTATCTGCGAATTGAAATTGCAGAAGTTTTTTTTTTATTAAATTACCAACCGAATTGTTATTGTAATTTGCAGCTGGATGATGGTTCTTCTCATCTTCCCCAATGGTTGCTGGCCCTGTTGACCGAAAAGTTCTTTAACGCCTGCATAGCCCATGAAGGTTTCAAGAAGAATGAAAAGAACGTTTTTTGCTTGGACTGCTCTGAAGCAATTTGCTCCCATTGTGTTCATCCTCCAGCTCACTCCCTCTTGCAGGTTCCAAATTTTTATTACAGATTCCATCTGATTCTTCTTTAATCTTGAAATATGATCGATTTATGTTTCTGCAGGTGAGAAGGTATGTGTACCATGATGTTATAAAGCTCACCGACGCAGAGAAATTGTTTGATTGCTCTTATGTTCAAGTGAGCTTTTGAAATTCATGGGGTTTTATTAATTTCTGGGATCGAAATTTTCTTTTTCTTTACTCCGTATTTTGTTGGGTTTCTTGATTTTTGTTTTTATTAAAAATTCTGTCTTTTTTCCTTCTTCTTTTGCAGGCGTACACTAACAATGGTGCGAAAGTGGTGTTCTTGAAGCGACGGCCGTTAACGCGGCCTTGCCGGGCACGCTCCGGCAACCCCTGTCTGAATTGTGACAGGGTTCTTCAAATTCCTCATGTCTTTTGCTCAATTTCTTGCAAGGTTTGTTTTTTTTTTTTAAATTTCATACTCTCAATTCAGATAAAAAAAACACTTTAATTTTAGTGTTCTAAGAATTGGGAATTCTTTTTGTTTAATTATCGCGAGCAGCTTCAGCATCTTCTCAGTCGTGGGGTCCAGCTTTCGGAATTAATTAGCGTACATGACGATGGCGGCGGCGGCGACTCTCCGGCAACTGAAGAATGGGGCGGGGAAGACGCCGCCGGCCGTATGACGCCAGTCACCGTTCTGGAGCCGCTATGCTCTGTCAAGACGGATTCCGGGTGCAGCGGGAGCGTGGATTGCCGGACGCCGTGCTGCACCGCGACGACGGAGGTGGTGGGGTGGAAACGAAGCACGTCGGTGTCTTGCCGGTGCCGGAGTTTCTGCCCGGTGGTGGGAGTCGCCGGCGGCGTTAGTAATCGGAGGAAGGGAGTTCCTCACCGGTCTCCACTTGCTTGATGTGTACGGAGACGTTGCATCAAATCGGGAGGGGGACCTGAGATTTTGAAATTGACGGCGTTAGACTATTTGGATAGAGGGAATAACAAATTGTCCTAAACATTCATATCTCATAATAAGTGAGATAAAGTCGGAAAATATAATGTCATAAATCAATAAATGAGAAAAAATAAGACAACCTCCAATTATAAATCATTCCAATCAGCTTTGAAATAAACAAGACTATAATCAAGATAACTAAAAGAATTAAATTATTTGTACCTCAAAAATTATATCTCCATTTTATACCACATAAACATGCAATAATATTTTATGTTAATGTAATGCTAGTGTAATGATTTACAATGATAGAAAATATTAATTTAAATTTTTTTGATTATACTCCGTATATACTAATATTTTACGGAGTATATCAATGTGAATTATAAAAATATCGATTAGATATATTTCTTGGTGTAATCTAGCATCCCTACCCTACTACTAGGGCGGCCGAAGCTCTATTATTGATTTACAATAAAATCTGGTTATCACTCATGAATAGTGTATCACGAAGGTGGTTGATTTGGATAGGTTTGATATGCAACTCTGCACTATTCAATTAACAAAAAGAATATCTTTTGAGTGTTGCAATATGTTTATGGTGGTTGAAGTGATACATGATCGTCCAATCAAAACAATACGGAGTATCAATATTTTGAAATATTTTTGACAAGTACTCCGTAGTAAATACGGACTATATAGAGAAAACGAACCACTCTTATTCTCGACTACTCCTATTAAAAATAGGATGAACCCCATCTGCTAAAAAAGGATAGTCTCATCTAGAAAAGATTCGTTCAAACGGTCATTAAAAATAAATATGAAGGTGCCCCAAATGTCCCATTAAGCAACCTCAAATCATATGAAGGGGAAGCTTTTGGGATCAGATTCTGAGGGAGTGCCGATTTAGTATAAGGAGTATATATAATAATTGGACAAAGAAACTATGAACTTATTTAATAAATGCATAGATTTGGTAAATCTATTCATTTAATTGAATTTGACATAAAGCTTCCTTTGAGCAACGCAATATCTTTTACTTTATTGAATATGTAGTTATATATTTCTCTTGAGGACTACACCAAATTTCTCTTGAACACTGTATCAAATTTTTCTTTGAGCAACGCACCAAAATTTGATTTGACATAATCTCGTAATAAATATTGATTTGAGGTAAAGTGGACTATTTTATGGTGTGTGGCTCCATGCCATACACATTTTCCCATACGCATGATGTACACACTTAACCATAAAACCTAATGAATTGGCCTAATAAGTTGGGCAATCCAACCCCGCCAATCGGACCCATTACTATTTTCAATTGGGTACCCCAAGTTTAGGCGGGAACACTGTTCATTTTTCTCCTCACACCATTGTAGAGATAAAGATTTTGAAATTATGAGATAAAATTTTGTGTTTTTCAAATCATTTTCTTTAAAAAGTTGTATAAGAATAGAAATAAAAACTATATATTTAGAAAAGGCTCAAAATTTTATATAATAATATGTCACAATTTTTTTATTATCAAATAATCAATTAAAACATACAAATAAACAATAATTATTGAGATGAGAGAAAAAAATTATTATGAATTGCGGGATGTGTGTATAGGAGTTAGGCTCAATATACTCAATTCCTTCTATTACTCCCTCCGTCCAAAACCAAAAAGATTTTATAAAGTCAGCGGTTGACCTTTCCAAGGCCAAAAAGATTCTATAAGGTAAACGAATGTGATACAAGAATAACGGAGATATATTCCTAATACGGAGTATAATGTAACGAATTTTAGAAAACAGATTTTTAATTACCAAACGTAGATATAATACGGAGTATAATGTAAGAAAGTTGTTTTTTTGTTAGGAAGAAATGTTAAGTATTACCGGAGTATTTTTAAGTCCTTATTAATTATTACCATTTTTAGTAATACACAACATTATTAAATCAGCCCGGCTCTAGTGACACCAGAGAACGCTGCCACTAGCGATGCCACGGCATTTTTGTGGTATTTTCGATGCTCCATTTGTAAAATTGACGATTCCTACCCTTTAATCAAATTCCTAAACCATACCCCACCCCAATCCCCATCCATTAAATTCTTATCATTGAAGAGAAGTGAAAAAGGGCCAGTGACTAAACAAAGAGTGTATGGGGTGTGAATATAATGGATGATACTCTGACCCATCTTTTATTATCCAATCAAATCCCTTCCCTTATCTTCCCCCACTCAATCCCTTTAGATTTCTTAGCGACTTTGCGCTTTCTTTAGATTCTCCCCACCACTCAAATACTCAATCACTTCCCGTCTTCCCTTATCTTCTTCTTCTCCCCAATTCTTCTCTCCCAACATCCCCAACACAAAAAAGCTGCCATCCTCCTCCTTCTTCTTAAAAAAACCCGCCACCCCGCCTGCACCACCGTCGCCGTTTCCCGATCCTGTCCGCCGCCCCACGACGGTTACTCCCACCGCGCAATCCGCCGCCGCCTCCTTCGATTTCCTCGAGCGCCAATAGAACTTCCGGCAGGCAGACAGGGAGACGCGCTCGCCGGAAACGCCGCGCAGGAGCGCGGGTAGGTGTTCTTCTCGGAAGTCCAGTTCATCCCCGCGCCGCCGGATCGACTCCCTGTGGCGCAAATACAGCGACGTCCTTCCCTTCTCAGGTACCAACCATGTCATAAGTACCATTTATGAACGTCAAACAACATATCTTAAAAAAGGGTGTCAATTGGAGATGCCCTGAACACTAAAAATGATCATTTCAGTATCCAAACTTAGATCACTTTGACACTCTGGTGTCTAACTTTCAAAACTAATCCAGTGTAACTTGGCGTTTATAAGCTATATACTTGCCTATGACAATGATATGCTTGCCCCGCTTATCTTTTTTCATGGGTTGCTTGTTTTGAGTTTGAAAAGAAAAGAGATTACTTGGTTTGAAGATGCTTTGATGGGGGGTTGGATTTGGGGTTCTGGGTTTCAACCATGGTGGATTTTTTAACTCTGGCTTTTCTTGTTTTTTTAACTCGCGTGTGTGTGTGTGTGTGTGTGTGTTTTTGGAAGCTTTTGTGCAATGATATGTAGTCTGTGTGATGTAAGGTGTGTTCTTTTGCTTGCATGTTTGATTTTCTTTGATAATGGTTCGTGTTTTGGTCATTCAACATGGAACTCATGATTGTGCAGTGAATTTCATTTTTATAGCTATATAGGGTTGTGTGCTCGTGTTTTAATTGATGCATTTAATTTTAAATTTTGAATTTGGATCTTTCCTTAAATTAGGTTTTCTGTTTAGTTTTTTAAAAATTGATGCTAAATCTCATTCATCACATGCATAGTACTAAGTACTAACATATGTATTAATTGATGCTCAACCTCATTTCAGATTCAATTGATGATGGCGACGACGGAGCACGAGAAAGCAGACATACCGAAAGACGATGATGGCGACAATCGCGCCAATCATCGCAATGCCGGTAAGCCTGTTGGAGGAGGAAGTTTCTGGCTTAGTGAAGACCCTAGAATCTGCATAATCGCCGCCCGATGTTGGTGGTTGTGGTGGGTGGTGGTGAGGTGTGTGGAGAGAGCTGCAAAAAACATAGGTTGGGGATATGAAGAAGAAAATAGAGGTTTAAAATGGGGGCATGAAAACCACAGTGACGTGCACAAGGAGGAGCATAAAAGAGTGGATTCAGTTGTACAGATAGGCAGGACAGTGGAGGTGTTTCTTGAGAAGAAGGGTGGCAAAGTGATCGACAATGATGTGTAACAGCACCCTAGTTATGTAGTTGGGGGCGGATTCATCGGTCCAAGTTGGGGGCCATTGCCCCCTACTATTTTTGTTTTTAAGTTAAATTTTTATTTTTTTAAGAGTTATGTAATAATTACGGATCCCAACTAAAAATATTAGGGGCTCTATCTAATTTAAAGTTAATTTAAAGTTTTTTTAAGAGTTATGTTTAGTTTTTTTTTAAATTGATGCTCATTCTCATTCATCACATGTATAATACAAACGCATGTATTAATTGATGTTCAACACTTCAACCTCATTTTAGATTCAATTCATGAAGGAGATGATTATAATGCCTCAAAATATATCTAAGAATTTAATAAAGAATTTTGATTCAAATAAAATAATAAATAGAAAAGACCGTGCTAAAAATAGGTAATTTTTAAAGTTAATTTTATATTGATAATTTATACTCAAATTGAAGGTCTCGATGAGATGAGTTCAACGACGTATTCTGCATGTTAATCTGAGTTATGAAAGTTAATGACTTGACCCTCCTGAGATTATAAAGATTACAAAGTAAACGAATAAAATACAAATATGACATAGAAATAATATTATCTAATAAATTTTGGGTCAATAAGTAGGTCTCGTGAAAAGATGACCCACGATATATTATTTACTAAGATTGAACTTACGAGTAAAAAGTTTTTAACAAAATAGACCTTATAGCCTAATAAATAAATCAGGAAAATTTTATAATAATGCTAGGAGTACACCAACATGGGGTACTCCAAGTGTATACCAAGCCAACACAGACACACACAGACACAAAATGTCTGTGCAACACAGACACTTTGTGAGTGTCTGTGTGTGCCTGTGTTGGCTTGGTGCAAATATGGAGTAATAGTTAATAATGATACGTAATCCACTTGGATTATAATTGCCAAATCCAAAGCGTACATCTATTAATATACCGCCCGCAACTTGGCTGTTGGGCTCTGTTTCACGTCCACGGGCTCGTCAGCAACTTCCATCTTCTTCTTCGCCCATCGCCGATCAGATCAGAGGAAGGAGAATCTATGGGGATCTGCGGTTTGCGACTTCGCCGGCATCACCATCTTCTTCTTGCGACGAACCGGAGAGAAAGACCGAAGCACTTCGCCGGAGAAGTTTCACGTCGGTTAATTCATATTCGAGGTGAGTGCTCGCTAAAATTGGTTCATAGATTAAGATTCGTTGATATATTCTCGTTCAATTGACGGTGAATTCGTGATTAATATTATTATTGAATTGTGTGACTTCTGGAATTTAAATGTGAAATTGGGATCGGAGACCCAGACTTTTCTAATTTGGGAGGCTGGGTTCATCTTCTGTTCTTCTCTTTCCCTTCCCTCTCTCTGTTTTCAATGTTGCTCTCCGCCCAAGCTACTTCGTTGGGTCGGCTGGTGCAGCGCACATCTGTTCTAAAATACTTTGCGAATTGACCCTTCTCTACACTTTGACCATAAATAACTACAAATCAACTTAAGTTTGTTAAAATAATAAATTGGTGTTAAGTATATGTTGAACTCTAATTGTGAAATAGGCGACCTAGCATATCTAGTCAAATTTTATTTGAATTGTATATTGCAAATAAGTAATTGGATTAAATTAGAAATTAAGGTCATGTAGGTGACGGCGTGCATCCGATAGTCTCGAGAGTTAAAACGTGTGCACGGTGGTCAATGACCCCTGACGAGAGCCAGCGGGGGCCTCACCCCCTCCATTGTAAGAACTTTGGAGTTATGAGTGTGGGTTTGAGCGAGAGTCTTGATTCCATTACTCCGTAAATATGAATTAGATTATATCTAGCAGGCAGATGAATTAAGTATGTGTAAGAACTAAACTTATTTATAAAGGTAAATAGTGGTATAATTGGGTAATGATATTTGCTGATTCATCTCATATCGTTTGATTATATATTGATCGGTATTAGTCTGAACTAGTTTTAACGTTAGATACTTCCACTCCCCCTATTTTTACAAGTGGGGATCATAGATTGGATGAAGAAGAGCAACTTGAAGGACAGTGAAGCGTGACGCTGGTAGATGGCCCAATGCTGTTATATTAAAATTAAATATAGTTTGTTGAATTTGTTTATTTAAATTACTGGAACGTTGAATGTTGTTTTCAAAGCTTTCGCAATGTTTGATATTGTTTACTCCGATTAAAATAAGTTGTTCTTAAATAAATATGAATGAATGTTTTATTTTTAAATGTTTTTAAAATATTATGAATGTGAATACCAAATTAGTGGCAACCCGATTCGCTGACTCGTTGTTTCGAGTTACGCGAGTTTAGGTGTTACAATGATGATGCTTTCTTCAAAACCAACCTCTTTATTCACCACCGCGCACAAGGGTGCAGGTGGGACGGAGGGTGCAACAGCGGGTGGTGCAGTGGCAGATGGGGCGGTAGTTGGGGCTGGGGGTGCGTCGGATGCGGCAGAAGTGGAGCTGGGAGCCGTGTTCTCCACCTCCGCCCGTCGCCAGCGGATGAAAAGCCAGAAGAGGAAGTAAATGAGGAGAATTGTCACGGTGAAGTAAGCCGGCACTATCAGGAACAACAAAGGCATCGACATCTGAGTGCCTGGCTCTCGATCAGTGAGGTAACGTTGAAAAATTAAAAATTTTAAAAAATGTACATTTGTGTATTGCTTACTCCCTCATTCATCACATGTTTAATACCAAAGCATGTATTGATTGATGCCCAACCTCATTTTAGATTTGATGAAGGAGATGATGATGTTTTCTTCAAAATCGACCTCTTCGTTCATCACCTTCTCACTAATCATCATCTTCTGTACATTGTCGTTGCTTCTACGGACCAGAATAGGGTTTTTTTGTTTCTAAATTCTAATTAAATGGTGATATCAATTTTAGAATTGAGGCGTTGGGTAACTTTAACTTTAAGTCTTTTTTAAAAAAAGATAGATAGTTAACAATATTATTTTCTTAAAAAATGTCACACTAACTCTCATTGCAAGAAAATTCGTTGATGGGTATATAAGTACGGAGTACCAAATAAAATGTACTCCTTTGTCACAATTTTGATTACAACTTTAAAACGAAGAGGTAAAATTTTGTATTTTTCAAATCATTTTCTTTAAAACATTGTATAAGATTAAAAAATAAAAATTACATATTTAGAAAATACTTAAAATTTTATATAATAAGATGTCACAAATTTTTTTATTTTATCAAATAATCAATCAAAACATACAAATAAACAACAATTATTGAGATGAGAGAAAAAATTTGTTATGAACTGCGGGATGAGTGTGAAGGAGTTAGGCTCAATATACTCAATTCATTTTGTTACTCCCTCCGTCCAAAACCGAAAGATTTTATAAAGTTAGAGGTTGACCTTTTCAAGACTGAATGAAAAGATTTTATAAAGTTAATGAATAAGATGCAAGTATGACGTGGAAATAATATAATCTAACGAAATTCAGGTTTTTGGATAAGTCTTGTGAAAATGTGACTAATGACATACGAGTATAATTTATTGAGTTTGGATATGTGTGTAAAAAGTTATGGGTAAAATAGACATTACATTTTTATAAAAAAATAAAAAAATTGTAGTATATCCATTTGTCCCATGAAACCCTTCTCGTTTTGAAAAAAGGTCCAGACTTAAAATGAATAATTTTTGTATTATTTTTTAATATTGCCCTTATTTTATACTCCATCCGTCCCCCATAGATCTTCCCAATAGCCTTTTTTCTTTGTCCACAATAGATCTTCCCATTTCATTTTTTAACAATTAAAATACCACAACTACCCCCACTTAGAAACCACAACTACACTCTATCCATTTTCATTAAGAGTATTATGGTAAATTTTCACCTTTTTTTAACTCTTCTTAGAAATCATCGAAAGTCAAAATGAGAACATCTTAGGGGGATAGAGGAAATAATAGAGTAGGATGATATGTGTAGGATTGGTTGTTTGTGTAGAAGTTTAATTAGCTCAGTGGCCATAGGCTCCTATCCTTATCTCCATATCCACTCTAATCAAATTATCCTTCCCATTATATATTTCTTCTTGTTCTACTAATGTGTAATATTCCAATCTATTTTAAATTGATTTTATTTTGAATATCTAGAAATAAAAAATATAAATTATACTGTACGTAAAAAAATTTATAAACAAAAGAAGTGAATATAAACATTAGATATTGAAATGCGGTACTGATGTCTGATAACAAAAAAATATGAGACTAAGAGTAACAATAATACTCCAACTCTCTTCCCCCACCCAACTGATATACAAGTAAAAAAAAATGATGGATCAACCACATATTTTACGGAGTGTATGGATTGGCCGGGCTGTTTGTAAATGGTAATGGACATATGGCGGGCCTATTTCTTTGAAATAAGCCCAACACTGAATTGAAGACTTAGGCCTCCTTGTTGCATTAGCGTCCATTATAAATACAAAAATGAAAACAATTTTTTCAAACTACGTGTAAGATGGTATTTCTTTTTAAATGATTTATTTTCAAATTAGTACATGTTGGTGATTTTAATGTTATCAACTATTTTTGTGTAATTAAATTTACTTAGATAAGACAAGAATTTGAATAAGAGGAATTTCCGTAAATAGCATTAAAAGATAATGACTTTCCCCAAATAGCACTACATGTGTTTTTTTCCCAATGTTGCACTTTTAGTCATTATCCATTAGTCATTATTCAAGTAAATGTTTGCATCAGAGGTCATTATGCACATTATTAAGTGTTATTTAGGGAACAAAACAGTTTAAGTGCTACTTAGAGAAATGACTTAGGTTTTAATGCTATTTAGTGTAAATATTTCTTTGGATAAATGTTGTCTAAAAGTAAGGAGGAACGGAGTGTGCACTCGTAAAACAATATTATAAATTTGTTGTGGTGTCCGGGGGCAGTAGCCCCGGTAGCTGGGTCTTAAGGGCGGCAGCCCCAGGCGGGGTCCAAGATGCAGAGTCCCTGGCTGAAGAGATGATAAATTTTATATTTTGGACATCATTGATTTAAAAATTGATTCTTTTTTTTGTTTTGATTTAAAAAGTGATTCTTTTCTTTCGTAATATTAAAAATAAAAAATATAAATTAGTAGATCCTTAATTGAAAAAACTAATTTTATCATAGGAATAAAATCTGTTTCGTTCCTAAAAAATACTCCCTCTGTCCCTTATAGATCTTCTCAATAGCCCTTTTTCTTTATCCACAATAGATCTTCTCATTTCATTTTTTAACAAGTAAAATATCACAACTACCCCCACTTACTTTATTTATTACACCTCACCCACCTCATTTAATACACTCCACCCATTTTTCATTAAGGGTATTATGGTAAACTTTCACCTTTTTTTTTCAACTCTCCTTAAAAATCACCAAAAGTCAAAATGAGAACATCTTAGGCGGACGGAGGGAGTACTTTTTAAGTAAATGCATTGTAAATGTACTGTTCTATTGACTCTATTATCAATTTACGATGTTTGAGTGGTGATTTCAATACAATTTGCAATAACAAAAATTGGTGGAGTTAAAAAAAATTTGACATACTAAAAAGTTACATCTAAAATTGTATAAAATAAAAGATAATATGACTATATTATTTTATCAAATAAGTAAACGAGTGTTCATGAAACGAGAGTTTTAATTAATCGGTGATCCACCATCGTTTTTGTACGAACATGGAAATGATTACCGCCTTAAAAAATGTTCATGAAAATTCCGGATTATTGATGATGAAGCTAAGAGCGATTAGAGTTTACCACGTTCCTGCTCATTCTCGAGGGCCGGAATCATTAGATATTGTTTTCCACGACTCAGAGGGCGATCGAATCCATGCTCAGATCAAAGATACTAATATACGCACATTCAAACAAGATTTGCAAGAAAATGTGGTTTACTTAATCATGAGGGTCAAGGTTATACGCAATTTCCAAGGCACAAAAACTACCAATCACCCTTGCATGCTCCAATTTTTGGGAAGGACCAAGATTCAAAAACTATCGGAAATTGGATTTCCTAATTTTCGATTCTACTTTAAGAGTTTTGAAGATGTACTCAAAACAAAGTTTGCTGACCAATTCTTTTTAGTTGATATAATCGGGAAAGTAGTTAGTCGAACTGCGCCCGAAACCCGTATGGTTAATAATGCCCCAGAGCAAATAATGGTAGTTACCTTGGAGGACCACAATGACGTTCGGTTGAATTGTACGTTATGGGGAAATCACGTCAATGTTTTCATTGATGGATTGAGTGCATCGGATTCTACCCTTCCAATTTTGGTGTTGCAAATGGTGAAACCTAAGTTGTACAATGGTATTAACTCTGAAGGTAGGCACGCCTATTATGTTGTTGAGAAATATTGACCATTCAATGGGTTTATGTAATGATACACGGTTGATAGTAACCCGGTTGGCTAACCACTCAATACAAGGAAAAATAGTATCAGGAAGCCACATGGGTGAAGAAGTTGTTATTCCAAGACTATATATCATTAACACCGTCCGATACAAGAAATTCTTTCAAGTTTCAAAGAAGATAATTCTCTGTGGTTACTTCGTATGCAATGACGATTAACAAGAGCCAAGGACAATCTCTGAAACATGTTGGACTACTGTTACGAAAACCTGTGTTTAGTCATGGACAGCTCTATGTTGCAGTTTCAAGAGTAACTAATCATAGTGGATTGAAGATTCTGATATGCAATAAAGATAATACTCCCACAAAGACTACAAATAATGTAGTCTATAAAGAAATCTTTCGAAATTTGTAAAACATTGATGTTCTGTACCTTAAAATAATATAATATCTATATTCTATTGCAAAAAAAAAATAATAAGTAACAAAATGAATAAAATTTGATTTTGTACATTAGAGAATACTACGTATTATAATATCATGTTTTTCCTTTTTTTAAGTAGGATGTCCATAATTGATTAATTTTTCCATACTCCCCTGTCTTGCTTGAATTTTAACGTACACTATTTATAGTGTCAAACTTTATATACTTTGTTTTCTTATATTTGTTGCTAATTTGATTATATAAAAATTTCACCTATAATTTTGTAGATTTTTGATATGGTTTCTTAATATATATGGAATAATTTTTATTTTTTTGCTCTACACCTACAAATCTACATTTAGATAAATTGAATTAAAAGCAAAGTTAATCAAGTATCGTAACACAGACCGGAAAAATTCAAACGGGGTGGTGGGAGTATTTGTTTTGGTTGTCCTTGTCAATTCATCGTTATCTCTAAGTGAATGGTTGAAAAAGGTATGAGTGTTTCTTTCATAAAAAGAATGAGTCACATTTACAAGGCTCCCTTAAGACTCCGAAAAAGTCTTTTTAGAAATATAAGAAAGTATGCTACTTACATGGTTACTCTGTGTTTTTATTTAAAAATTGTTTAACTATATAATTTTAAGATAGAGAAATGAGGTAACTAACTATTAGGTGATGTAAACCTTAGTTTGAGCACGGTTGGAGTAGATTAGAAAAAAGTCCCATGTCGCATATTAAATAGAGAGTCAAAATGGAGTGATGGGTGTGAGGTGTTCTAGCACTGCCCCTCATTGGAACGTAACCCATATGTGGGGTGGCAATAACTCAACTCTAAAACCACAAACGTAAAATTTCTTTTATCAACAACTGTTCATTTACCCCATCACGAGAAAAAAACAGATGAATTAAATGATTTGTATTCCAATTTGTAAACTGCAAGTATGTATTTTTATTTTGTGTCAGTGTAATGTTAAAATGATAATTCATTCAAACATAAAATATTAATACAAATATTAGGAATGAGATTTAAGTTTTAGTTCTATTTAATGCAAATATTTCATTTTTAAATGATTATCATTATTAAAGGAGAAGTGAGGGTGAGTAAGGAGTGTAGTGTAGGGTCATGCTACACTTACACCTCAAATTGTACCTCATTTGTACAGCGCAGATATATACAAACATTTTGATGGTTTACACCGACATAAGTGTTTGTGCGTTAACAAAAATTTACGCAGACACGAAGTGTTGGTGCATTAACAAAAATTAGTTTTACCCCAGCACAAAGTGTCGGTGCAAACTTGCAGGGTACAAAGTGGGGTATAAAAATTGAAGTACAAATAAATTTATCCAAGAGTGTATGGTGTCTGTATGGATGAATCTATGACCAATCACGCGCTTTTTCTTTAGATTCTGCCCTTATCCAATCAAATCCCTTCCCTTTATTTTTTTCTTCTACTCCCTTTTCTTACCTTTCAAATCCCCCATTTCTTCCCTCCCAACATCCCCAACGCAAAGAAACAGCCGTCCTCCTCCTCCTTCCTAAAAAAACCGGCCTGCACCACCGTGGCCGTTACCCTCGGGGTCTCGATCCTGGCCGCCGCCCCCACGGCGGTTGCTCCCCCCGCGCAATTGGCCGCCGCCTCCTTCGATCTCCTCGAGCGCTCCCGTTACCTTGCTACAGATTGAAAAATAAAATTTACATATCAAAAAATTACATGAAAAATTCTTTGAAATAAGTCAAAAATATTTTATTTTATCAAATAACCAATGAAAAAATAGAAATAAACAAAAGTTTTTGTTGAAAAAGTAAGTGTGACAAATATTTTGGGACGGAGGAAGTATTTGTACCCCAATTTGTATACCGTAGGTGTGCACTTTCATTTTGTGTTAGTGTAAAGTTAGGAAGATAATTTACACAAATACAAAATGTTAGTGTAAATTTTTGTTAACGAACCATCATAGTCTTGACAAAGTTTAAAAATAAAAGATTTAACAAACAAATCTAAGATATTTTTTAAATTCTTATAATTGAAGGAACGATTTAAACAATGGCCTGTGACTAAAGAGATGGTGCGTGTATGGATGATACACCCACCATTAGATATTTAGATAGATCACATCCGATTCTATCCAGATAAAAAATTAGGGGCCTTTCACCCTGATTTCACACCCCCCTGATTTCACCTTATCCAATCAAATCCCTCACCTTATCTTCTTCTTCTCCCTTTTCTTACCCTTTATATTCTCCGATCCCCCATTTCTTCTCTCCCTCCTCCTTCTTCCTAAAAAAACCCCGCCTGCACCACCCGATTCACTCGGGGTCTCGATCTTGTCCGCCGCCCCCACGGCGGTCACTCCCACCGCGCAATCGGCCGCCACCTCCTTCGATCTCCTCGAGCTCCATTTGTCCGCGCAAAACTTCCGGCAGGCCGACGGGGAGATGCGCCGCCTGCTCATCGCACTCGCTGGTGACGCCGCGCAGGAGCGCCAGATCTGCGCCGGATCGACTCCCTGTGGCGCAAATACAGCGACGTCCTTCCCTTCTCAGGTACGTACCATGTCTGTGATCTGTCTTCGTATATCTTTTTTCTTGGGTTTATTGTTTTGGGTTTGAAAAGAAAAGAGATTTCTTGGTTTGAAGATCCAATTGGGTTATTATTGCCGTTCTTGTTTAATTATAAGAATTACTCCATATAATTTGAGACAAATTTCTTACTCAGTAATAAACAATTAATTAACCAAATTTATATTTTTTTGTGAATAATTTGATTTTTTGAAATAATTTTTTGATCATTTTATGTTATCTGTATAAAAAATCTGCCACTAGTAACCTTCTAGCTCCGCCACTGGATTTGGGGTTCTGGGTTTCAACCACGGTGGATATTTATGACTCGGCTTTTCTTATTTTTTTTAACTCGTGTGTGTGTGTGTGTTTTTTGGGAAGCTATTGTGGTTTTATGTGGAATGATATGTAGTCTGTGTCATGTAAGGTCTTTTTTTGCTTGCATGTTTGCTTTTCTTTGATAATGGTTCCTGTTTTGGTCAGTCTAGATGAAACGCTGATTGTGCAGTTAATTTCATTTTTATAGCTACAGGGTTGTATACACTGTTTTAATTGGTTCATTTAATTTTAAATTTTGAATTTAGATACTCCGTATTTCTTTAAATTAAATTTTCTGTTTAGTTTTTTTTAAATAGATGCTCAACCTTATTCATCACATGAATAATATCAACATATGTATTAATTGATTCAATCTCATTTCAGATACAATTGATGAAGAAGATGATCTCCATGCATTACTGTGCACAAGCGTGCGGGTGGGACAGAGTGTGCAATTGTCTGTCCGCCGGCCTACTCCTGAAACGCAATTGTCCGGCATATATGACATGAAGTACTCTAGGCAAGTCACTCGGCAAGTCACTGGGCACGAAGTACTCGCACGTCTCCCGCGCTGCTCTTTCGATCTAGCTGCGGGAGACGTGGCAGATAGCTGCGTAGTTTGTTTGGAGCAAGTTTGAACTAGGGGAGGAGCATCGAGATTTCAACCGTGCTCCGACTTGTTCCATGCGCATTGTCTTTGGGCAAGACAATGCGCATGGAAGGAGTGGGAGCACGGTTGGAATATCGATAGCTCCTCACCCGGCTCAAACTGCTCCAAGCAAACTACGCAGCTATCTGTCACGTCTCCCGCAGCTGGATCGAAAGGGCGGCGCGGGAGACATGCGACCAACGAAACACTTTCCATTCTTTATTTTGGAGAAATAATAAATTCTGTATCACATAGTTCTCTCAAATGAATCGGTATCATTTAATGATATTGGTATTAGTCTTATCTTTGTCTTATTTTGTGTATGAACTTGGCCAACCTAATTATCCGATGTAATTAGGTATGTTCTAAAGATTTATTTTTGGAAGCGATGGTGTTCGTTTATATCAACTCAAGGAACAAATTCGTAATACTCATCAAGAGGGTTCTTAATTGTGGTACTCCGTAATATTTTAAGGAATGAAAAAGTAGTAAAAATAGGATTACTAACATGTTTTGATCCAACATTGACTTATTTCTAGAGAACAAACTAATTAACCTACTTTGTTCATAAAGACGTAAGCTAAACAATTACTCGGTTTAATAAGAATAAATTATTTAAGTAGATGAAATTACAACTTTAATTGTTCACCAATCGTATGAGACTTGACTCATTGACGAGCTTATTCCTTTTTATTTTAAATAATATCTTTCCTTGATTATTACGGAGTATTTGGCTAGCATGTTTTTGCTTGAAAATGTTTTTTTAATTTAAGAGTAATGTTAGAGTCACAAATAATCTTGACACAAATTTTACAAATCTACTATTTGTGCACTTTTCAAATTGAACAAAATAGTTTTAAGTAATTACTCCGTACAAAATAAAAATTTAAATACACAAATAGCAAGTTTGTATAGTTTGTATCCAAGTTGTTTGTGACTCCAACATTACTCATTCATTATAAGGTTAAATTTTATTCACTTTGTTAGTCTATTTTTAATGCTAATGTGATAAAATAATATAGAATTGTTACCTCTGCTATTTTTTTAGATCTTTTGATATAGTTTTTAAATATGTAATTTTTTACTTTTTAACTCCATACTATTTTTCATAGAAAATGATATTAAAATAACTTCAGTCAAACATCGTAACGCGCAATGGAAAGATTATTCCTAGATGGAAGTATTAAAATCAATTAATACGGAGATTACACGACCCTTGTGCTATTAAATCTCGAATGGAGTAATATTTAATTAAAATCGTATAATTATAAGAATAGTAATACTACCTCCGTCCCATTGTCTTTGTCCACATTTGACTTTTGGAACTGTTCATCTAAGCACTTTGACTCATCAAATTCTCTTAATGTGTAAGCCTAAAAATAGTCTTGTTTGATTCGCCTTAACATATAGATTATTAATATATAATTTGTATAATTTTTTAATATACAAATTACAAGATAAAATGGATTAAAGAAGTGCATTGGATGGTGTGCCAAAAGGTAAGTGGACAAACACAGTGGGACGGAGGGAGTATGAGTTTTTGTATAAAATAATAGTTGTCGTGGTGCTGGAATTTCTCTCCTAGTTTGAGTGGTATGAAGGTCACTCCCTAAAATTAATAAAAAATTTCACCCTGATTCAAATACAGAGAAGGAGGCATTGGCTCTTTGTATTTTGTTAGATTAAAAAATAAATGAACCAATATTAAATTATAATAGAGTTAATATTAAAAAAAATACAACATATTTGTATATTAGATTTTACAAATGGGCTGGATAACAAAGCAGAGACCATATGGTTAGGAGGCCCAACAGTCCATCATAAGCGAAGTTCAATTCTTTATTTTTCTACCGAAACAACTCCATCTGTTTCTTTTGTTTTTGTTTACCCCATACTACCTCAACTTTCATTGAAATTTTGAAGTAGTACGTAAACTTTAAATTCTTTCATAAAACTATCTCAACTTACACAATCCTTTCATTATAAATCTATTTACCCGTTTTCAAGTTAACTTCCGATTATTTGGACCAAATTAGATTTTTATACGGAGTATATTTTAAAATTTTTGATTTGACCCTATTTTTTTTTTCTCTCTCCCACTTCCTTCTTTTTCTTCCTTCTTTCACCTCCTTTCTTCTTCTTCTTCTTCTCAGGTATACACGCTACACCAACCCAGGCCGGTGACACCCGAGATCTGGGCAGATCCTCCCGCCGGAGATGAACTTTCCGATCCCATTTCCCAATGAGGTGATTTTAATATATTTATTTATTCCAATTCTTAATTATATTATACTCTGGTATCACTTGGTGCAGGATTCCCGTCAAGCTAAACAGGGGACTCCATTCGAATTTGGGCTTTTAGTCTTCATCTACGACACAGTTCTGGGTCGGTGTTATAAATTAAATGAGTGTGTGCATTTTGATCAAAAAATTGAAGATTTAGAATTAATTAATACCGAGTAATTAATAATTTAATTTATATGGATTGGGACATATTTTAGGGGTGATGTTGATGGTGATAGCACTATTGGTTCAAAAAAGGCATCGAGGTAAAGAAACAAAAAAAACACTCGAAGGAGCTTATAATTCGCTCACCTACGAAAATCTAAATTACAATAATTATTAAAAAGAGATGTTTAAAAATAATCTTGATAACGTTGGGGTCAGTGGCGGAGCTAGGAGGTCACAATTGGGGGGCCACACCTCGGGGGTACGGGGGCAGCGCCCGTGGTTTTTTTATATAAAAAACAACATAAAATGATTTAAAAAATTTATTTCAAAGAATCAAATTATTCACAAAAAATGTAACAATAAATGTTATTATTATGAATTATACAAAATGTTAATTCTTTTTCAAAATAACAATTTGGTTAATTAATTATTTATTACTAAGTAACAAATTTGTCCGAAATTATATGGAGTAATTTTTATAATAAAATAACAACAACAATAATAACCCAATTAGATTAGAGGTGTATTTACGTAGACCTTTATTAATAAAATAAAAATATTATTAATTGAACACAAAACAAAGTAATTGAATATTTAATAGACTTAATTATCTCTCAAAAAACACATGAATAAATATTTATTTCGACGAATAAAGCAAAAAAATATGGAGTACAAAGCATTTAAGAAACGGGTGAAAATGAGATTAGGATTGGAGAAAATGCTAAAAAGGAGCGGCCCATTTGTTTTAAAACCCTATTTACGTGCCTAGAGCCTGAAATTTAATTTTTTTGACAAAACGCCGCCGTTTAGTTTAGTTAAAAAAACGATTCAGTAAATCTTCTGTAGAACCATTTTGCAGCGAGAAAAAGAGCAGAGATGGAAACTAGGTCTAGGGAAAGTTCAAGCGCGCATCGGAGAGGCACCACGGCGCCGGTGACTAACGTGCGCCTGTAGATGACTCTTCACCGGACCTCCGCCGGGGGGGCACGTGCCCCGGCAGCCCCCCCCCCCCCCCCCCCCCCCCCCGNAAAAAAACGATTCAGTAAATCTTCTGTAGAACCATTTTGCAGCGAGAAAAAGAGCAGAGATGGAAACTAGGTCTAGGGAAAGTTCAAGCGCGCATCGGAGAGGCACCACGGCGCCGGTGACTAACGTGCGCCTGTAGATGACTCTTCACCGGACCTCCGCCGGGGGGGCACGTGCCCCGGCAGCCCCCCCCCCCCTCTCCTCCGCCCCCGGTTGGGGTGGCCCGACCTTCCTACGCGGACGGCCCAATGCCACTGGCCGAGCATGGGCTGCATGGGCTTCTTGGACCGCATGGGGGTTCTCCGTATCAAATGCGGAGTTCCTCCATCCCAAAAAAGTTCATGTTATTTATACATGTCTCATAAAATATTTTTATCTATGTCTAAAATATATAAAATTTACCACATTAAGCATTTATTGTGAATATTAGCTGCTTTAAAATTATTTTGATATTTGAGATGAGATAGAAATATTTTATGAAATGTGCAAAAATTGAAAGAAGACATCTTTTGATAATAGGGTTACACCGTATTTTTTCAACCCAAATTTCGTCCCTGAGGCCTGAACAAACTACGTAGTATATAAATCTCCGGCCAAAATTGAAGAGTCAAGAACACGATTTTGTCAAGAAATAGACTAAACGTCAAATCAATCCCATGACCACAACATGTACTCATAATTACATTTTCATTTATCGTTTTTGAAAAATGGGTAAAAGAATGCTTAATTAAATGTTCTTCTTTTTTATATTTAATGGACAATAAATATTATTATAATAAAAATTCTAAAATCTAAAGTTTATTATGGGAGAGATACTACTCCATCTGTCCCAACTTAAATCGCCTTTGTTAATTACGAGGTTTGACAAAAGTTATTTTTAATTTAATTTATTATAAACCAGTATGAAATTACAAAAATAAAATTTATATATTTAAAAGTAACATAAAAAATTATACAAAACAAGTCGTGACAAATGTACTCCCTCTATTCTTGAAAACATTTTCTCTTCTAATTTTTCGCGGACCCCATAGAATATTTTTACTCTACCTAAAATGTCTAAAATATCTCCAAAACAAATTCTACCCACAATAAACTATATAATGAGATGTAGTCTAGATATTTTAGGTGAAAGTAAAAATATTTTATTGAGTGCGCAAAAAACTAGAGCGAAAATAATTTCAAGAATGGAGTGAGTTTATTATTTTTATGATATACCAAATTATTTATTACTCGTATAAAAAGATCCGCATCTGCATGTTGTTTTCAAAATGAAAAGTTTATTATTAGTGAGAGAGTAAGTGAATTTTAATGACTAAAGCTAAAGTCAGAAATAACTTGGACATAAACTTCACAAAATTGCTATTTGTATATTTCAATTTTTATTTTTAAATTATTTAGAATCATTTTATTCACTTGAAAACGTGCATAAACATGGGCGGATCTACCTTAAGCCATATGGGGGCAACTGCCCCCCGTCAAAAAAAAAGTTTTTTTACTTTTTTTTTGTTTTATGTATGGCTGCCCCCAACAAAAAATAAAGAATGCCCCCAGTGACCACTAATTAACCCATTAAATAAAGTATTTATAAACTTTAGTGATATTAAATAATTTCGTACAACATAGATCATTTAGTATTACTCCCTCCGTCCCAATATATAGTGCATGTTCACTATTTACAAAGTCAAACTTTATTCACTTTCTTTTTCTATTTTCGTTAGCAATTTGATAAAATAAAGTAAGTTGTCACTACTAATTTTGTAGATCTTTTGATGTAGTATTTTGATATGTAATTTTTATTTTTTAACTCTATACCATTTGTCATATAAAATGATTTGAAAATAATACCAGTCAAACATCGTAAACTGAAATATGCGCTATAAATTGGGACGGAGGGAGTATAATTTTACTAATTTTAAAATATTTTGTTTTTCTTATTTTAAATTTGTTTGATATAAAACTAATTTTTTCATCATGATATAAAGTACATTTAAAAAAACGGGGGCTCTGCCCCCGAACCCCCGCTTTGCTATACTGCCCCCGCCCCTCAGTCATTCACAATCCTGGATCCACCACTGTGAATAAATAGCAAGTTTGTAGCATTTGTGTATGTTTGTGAGTTTAACATTACTCAATTTTAATTACGGTTAGGGTTGCGGTCAAGACTTCGTCCTAATGAGATTCATTTAATGTCCCTTTTAATTTAATGTCTCATTTAATGTTTGAGATTAAGGTTGTAAAAAGAAAAGAATGCAAGATACTACGGAGTATAAATTATGCATATTTCTCGTGAAACGAAAATGAAAGATTATTAAAAAAAGGTTGAAAATCTTGAGTGGGATTAAATTACTCCGTAATTAATTAGCTTAATTCTTAGAGAGGGGACAGAGAGGTAACACGGCGAACATGTTGGTGTCTTGAAGCCTGTAAATGTACAATAAATTCCCCTCTCCTCATTCAATATGTACGGAGTAGCTGTTATTCTATTAATTAACATATACTCCATATGTTTTCTAAATTGTTCATAAAATTTCCTTTCACTTGCTTTTTCATCTTCTTAATTTCAACATCTTGAGATTAGTTAATATCTATATTTCCATGAATAAACATAATAAAAATTTTGAACTTTTTTGAACTTTATTTCAAACGAAAATGTCGGAGTTACAAACAAATAAGTAGTTCACAAATAATTTCACAAACTTTATTTCAAACTTGTTTTAGTCTTATTCAGTGCAAATTTTATTTTAATTATTTGGGCGTATCTTATTTCCAATTAAAAAAAAGCTTGTAAATTTTGTAAACTGTTGTTTGTGACTCTACAATTATTCTAATTCAAACGAACTTAATGATATCAACTTTATATACTCTCACTATCCCTATTTTGATTACAATATTTCATTTTTACATACTTTAATGTTATGCCAAATCAAATAAATCTTTTCTGAAAATACTCCTAGTCAATAAAGAGCCTCATCATTTCTACTTTTTGTAGTCACGGGGGTGAGGATTTAAAAAATGGGAGTATTTTTGTCTTAAAAGTGCATGCATTACCAAAGTGGAATATTGTAATATACTCCGTATTTTGGGATAATAAAAGGAAGAATTTTGTATCCAAAATAGGGACAGAGATAGAGAGCATATATTACTTCGTAATAAGTATAGTGGCCGGACGGGGAGGCTGCAACTTCTTCATCTTCGTCTTCCTCTCAATCTCATCTCTTTGATTTTCTTCTTCTCTCTATATATGTCCCACAAGTGGGACGTTTTGGTTTGAATAAATATAATAAAGGGCTCCGGGAGGGTCCCCATTGTCCTCATAGAGAGACACATATTGCGCCACCCATACCCTTCATTTCATTCTCTCTCTTAGTCTCTCTCTCTCTCTCCCAATCTCCCATACAATTCCATGTTCCACAGTTGAAAACCGTTGAACCCTTCCAAACCCTGCCCAGCATTTAATTTATATTAATTCATGTCCCATAATATTACTCCCTCCGTTTCTCAAAACGGTTTCTATTTTGACTTTGGAGAAAAATAAGAAAAATATAATTTTAGTTGTCTTTCCAATTTTACCCCTGATGTGATGGATAAAAGTAAGCTGTGATAATTTAATTATTAGTGAAAAAGTATGATTGTGATAAGTAGGGTATGAAAAAGTAGGGGTAAAAGTGGTTTTTTAATAGAAAAGGGAAGTGTTTTAAGAAAAACAAAAAAAATGAAAGAGGAAGGGTTTTAAGATACGGAGGGAGTATTTCTCTATTTATTAATTCATCATGTCCCATAATTCTCTCATTTTCATTCCTTATAATTAAACTTTTCCTATATATCCCTCCGGCCTCTTGCTAAGTCCTGCCTGCAGGCCGGCCTCACAGCTTAATTATCATATACGTAGTAATTAATTATGTCCTCAATAATATTATCCATTCCTTCCCATCTTATTCCTCTCACAATTATATTTGTTTCACTCATTTTCTTGTTCCATGCTTCAAGTGCTACTGCAAGGTCTTCTGCAGGTTTATTATTCAATAATAGTAATAATAAATATCCTTCTGCTGCAGAAAGATATAATCTTCTTAACCAGGTTTGTTCATTGTTAATTACTTAATAAGGTGTGTTTGGGAACAATTTGTGCGTGTAGTGTTAACGTTTATTAGTTGTAGCCTTTTTGAAGTTAATGTAACGTACATCATTAAAATTTCATCCAAAATATTAATGCTATATGAAAATAGTGAAATTTGCACTAAATAGACTAAAACATAATGATTTTCTCAATGTAGGACTTAAACTTTTTTATTCCCTAAATAGGACTTAATAATGACTTAGTGGAAGAAATAATGTCTAATAATGATGAACATTTATTTGAATAATGACTATTTCATAATAACCAAAGCTAAGGTCTTACATTGAAAAATAAAAATATATGGTCCTATATTGAGAAAGTCATTATTTTTAGTCCTATTTAAGTAAATATCTCATGAAAATATTATTTTCAAACAAAGCCTTATTGTTGGGACATGTAACATTTCTTTTTTTTCTTTTGGAAAGTGGATCTTGAAATTTATTCAGTTCTTTCTTGAGTTATTTTAGCTTCATTTGTATTGACTTTTGGTGTGTTTGACCACTACTTGGGAAGTACGTACTATACGTGTTTGGTAGGTTTGGATTTTTTGTTTGCGCCAATTAGCTCTCAAGGAACCAACTCAACCAAATGGTTGTGGCCCAGGAATGATTTTTAAATACTCTAACACGCCCTCTCACGTGCAGGCGTGATCTCTTTGAGCCTTGCACGTGAAACCTTAATTTTCTTTAAACTGGGTGGTGGTGAGTTTCGAATTCGTGACCTCTTGGTCATCAAGGCTCTGATACTATGTCAAGGAACCAACTTAACCAAAAGCTCAAGCTTGTGGTTGTGGCCCAGGAATGATATTTATATACTCTAACATTAGCCAAAGCAAATATATATAGTCAGTTCGAATGATTAAATTAAGCATCTTCTTGTTGAATTGACTTGTTCTTAATTATTATCATGAGAGTAAATACGAACTTCCTCGGTTTCATAAATATGTTCTCACTTAACCTTTATGGTATGTTTGGGAACATGGATTTGGATTTTAAATCCGGATTTGACTTAAATTCCATGTTTGGGAAACTTAAGCATTTTGAATTTGGATTTGAATCAAATTCTTTACATTCAAAACAAAGCTTAATTTGAAATTCATGCACCTCCTCTAGTCATTTGAAATTCAGGATTTCAAATTTTGGAATTGAAATGCATGAATTGAAATGAAATGCTAGTTGCCAAACACTACCTTAAGAAATTTAAGAGAGGAANATGTTCTCACTTAACCTTTATGGTATGTTTGGGAACATGGATTTGGATTTTAAATCCGGATTTGACTTAAATTCCATGTTTGGGAAACTTAAGCATTTTGAATTTGGATTTGAATCAAATTCTTTACATTCAAAACAAAGCTTAATTTGAAATTCATGCACCTCCTCTAGTCATTTGAAATTCAGGATTTCAAATTTTGGAATTGAAATGCATGAATTGAAATGAAATGCTAGTTGCCAAACACTACCTTAAGAAATTTAAGAGAGGAATATTTTTGTGCTCAAGATCACTTTCCAAAAATACCGTTGATGTGATGAGTAAAATCATGATGTGATGAGTAGATTATTAGTAAAAAAGTATGATGTGATAGGTAGATTAAGAATTAGTAAGAATAAAAATAGGTTTTTAGTTTTTTTTAAAAAAGTGGATTTTTAATAAAAAAAAAAAAGAATTTTATGTGACAAGAAAATAAGGGGAAGAAATTTTTGGGACGGAGGGAATATAATTTTTACTATATACTCCATCCGTTTGAAAAAATAACTAATATTCCTTCCGTCCCAAAAAATTTTTGCCCTTATTTACAATTCACGGAATGAAACTGCAATTTTTTTACAATTCACTATATACTCCATTCAGTAGTATTTACAATTCACGAAATGAAACTGCAATTTTTTTGCACTTCGTTTACTATGTGCTCTGTGTTACTTACTACGTATTTCATACTAGTACTCCGTAAAATAGTACAGTTTTATTATCTCTTGTCTTGTACTTGTATAATTTTTTTTATTTGGTTTTAAATATATAAATTTTATTGTTTTAATTTTACATAAGCATTTACGGAGTAAATAATTTGAAACATATTTCGATCAAATATTTTACTCATCCATCTCAAAAAATCCTTCATGTTTAAAAAAGGTGCACCTCTAAAATGAGTAATTTTAATGTTATTTTTTAATTTTGCTCTTACTTTGTAATAGAGTAAGATGAGATGTGTACAACAAATGCGTAATGATTAGAAAATGATGGAATAACAATATTACTCAAGTGAATACGTATAGTTTGGTACAGTATATATAGAGATATCACAGACCATGGGCTAGATAATTATCCAGAGGCCCAGTAACATATATTAATTATATAGTCTATCTAACATCCCCCTCAAGCTGAGTCGTGGCCGAGGAAGCTTGGATATGAGAAAGTGAAAGCGCTGCGAAGTCAAAGGCTTTGTGAGAAAATCTGCAAGCTGATGTTCCGAGGAAACATGCTCAGCAATCATGGATCCATCAATAACTTGTTCCCGAACAAAGTGACAGTCAGTACCTACGTGCTTCATCTTCTTGTGAAATATCGGATTCTTCGTGAGGCAGATAGCTGACTGATTATCACAGAAAAGAACAGGAGGTGGTGTAGTAACATGTAAATCTGTCAAAATATAGGTAAGCCACATAATTTCTGATGCTGCGGCCGAGAGAGCCCGATACTCGACCTCTGTAGAGGATTTGGACACGCGTGTTTGTTTCTCAGTACTCCAGGAGACAAGATTATTCCCAAGATAAATGAGATATCATGTGGTTGAGCGGCTATCAACCGGATCATTGGCCCAGTCAGAATCAGAACAACCTTATAGATGCATATCCCCCCTGCCAAAAACAAGGCCATGCGTGAGGGTTCCTTTGACATATCGTAAAATGCGCTTCAGGGTATGAAAGTCCTGCTCCGTGGGGTTGTGCATTTTTTGAGCCACGTAGTTCACCGCAAATTGAATGTCCGGTCTAGTAACAGTAAGGTATTGCAAGCCACCTACAAGACTGCGGAATAGGCGAGGATTTGCAAACGGAGTGTCACCGCCATTGGTGGACGTGCTCGTGCTGATCGGCGTGGGAGCTGTAGAGGCCGTGTCTACACCTGCACGGTGTATGAGAATGCACTATGATGGTCGAAATATGCATTGTTGTTTTCTCTTTGAATTTATTCTATTATTTGTGGATTAGTAAATTATGACTCTTGAGAGAGCTTGGATGCGATGGAAAAGTTTAAGAATGCATTGATTTCATGTTGTGAGACTAAATGTATTTTTATGCTCCACATATGCAATCTCTTTTGCCATATTGTTCTCACACTGCATAGAGAGATAAGCTTTTTTTTAATTTTAGAAGTGTTTGGGCTATTGATCAGTTTATGGATTTCATATATGACGTTTGATTGTCTTTCTTGTTCTATACCTCAATGTATAAATGCATTACCTTCATTTAAGGATGCATTATCTTGTTCCAAAGAATGCATAGTAAGAGAGACAAAATACCAATTTGTGGGATGTAACATATTAAGAATTAAGGATCCCACTCCTACACCTATAGTCCCCAACCTACAACAGCAAATAATTATTATGCATAGCCAAAACAAGCTAAATTACATATTCAGAATATAAGCAAATAAACCATTACTTTGAAATACATATAAGCAAGACCAACACCCCTACTTGTAATTGAGATATAGTTCAATTCAAAGAAAGTGTAAAACAGATTTGAGAAATAATTTGCCTATGCAGGATTCGAACCCACATTTGTATTACATACCGCTCTACCATTTGAGCTAATAGGCAATACTTTATTTTTTCAAAGAGACTCACATCTTACTTACACTCTAACATATAAAACATACAATTGATGCAATTGGAACATAGCACACACCAATCGAAGATATTGCAAATAGCACATAGCCATTGTTATTTGCAAGAACACATTCGATAATCAATTGAAATACCATTCTAATTTTTCTTTTACTCAACACTCTTATTTGATAATGCATTATCTTGATTCTAGAATGCAAAAGTAACATAACAGTAAAAATCAATTTGTTGATTAAACTCTAATCAAATGTAAAATACATTTGAGGAATGGTTTGCCTATGTGAGTTTTAACACACATATGTAGTACATATCACTCTACGATTTGAGCTAATCGAAACTGAAAACAAAGAGAACCAAAAAATCAAGATAAAAAAATATAAAGACCATAGTGATGCACACATTATATGCATGACATAGACCTCATATATGCATACATTATAATAAATTTGTGCAATACAAAGGCGACCTCATGTGGTAGCTACGTATACAATATGAAAGATTAGATTTTTGACTGAATGCAACAAGAGGACAAAGATATGCAACACACAGACTTCAAAATGCAAGATCAATTTGCAAGAGGTCAATTTAATATAATTTTCTCCATATATAATCGAAATTAAAAATTGGCAGTAATGCATCATGCGTTTCATTTGATGCACACTGACAAACAAAAAAAGCCAACATAAATGATGCCTCGTTGTAATTCATTCAAGCATATCAAAATGAAAATTAACAACAAACACAATTAACTATAGCAAATTACTCCGTATTTCGAAATCTTGTATTTTTAAACAAAATAATGAAATGATTAGATACAACAAAAGAAGATGCAAAATTTAAACCTCTACGCACATACGCCTGTACCAAGAAGAATTTGGAATTTTTGACCACCAAATTGAGTGGCAATTGGAAAGTCAAACCTCAAGATCCGATCATTGAAGCAATTGGAACACCAAAACCAGAAATTAGGGCATTCAGAACGATTTTGGGAATTTATATACACCCGATTCAAGATTGATACGAGAAATGATATGAGATCGTGATGGAGGAAAATCTAGAAAGATTTTGGAATGAATAGGGAAACTTCATGCGATGATATCGCAAGGATGGAAGCGGTGATTGAGAGAGAGAAACACCATCTAGTGGAAAATACATATTTACCCATTGAAAGTGGCGGATATAATATCATCAGAAGGCTGCATCTAGCGGTTCAAAACCATTCTTATTTCTTTCACTAGATTCCATTCTCACCGGAACCAATATATATATATATATATATATATATATATATATATATATATATATATATATATATATATATAGATTTTGGTTCTGGTGAGAATGCAATCTTAGGAGAGAAATGAGAATGAATCTGGTGCTTTAGATTGTGAGATCTAAGGGTCAAGATTTCATCAAAATTAGATGCACCAAAATGGTGCAAAAATGCATCACGTCGAAATGCACCATAAACCTTTGAAAATGCACTATCTCAAAATCTGAGCGCAGGATGCAATCTGAGCCACACGATGCATCAGATCCGACGGCTAGATTTTATTCTCATTTCTCTCCACAAGGTGCATTCTCACGGGAACCGGCCCATATATATATATATATATATATATATATATATATATATATATATATATATATATATATATATATATATATATATATATATATATATATATATATATATATATATATATATATATATATATATATATATATATATATATATATATATATTACTCCGTACGTATCTCGTGAAACATTTTGAGTACTTAACAACTAATACTTGTTGACATTGTTGTAGCATTTATTTTCAATCTTTTTGTTTTCAGTTTTCATTATTGTCCTAAAATTAGGAAAAAGTAGGACAATCCGAATCCGTTCCGTTTTGTCCGGGTCCCGAAAATTATGGGATAAAGTGGGATATGCTTGTGGTTCGAACCGTTCCGAACCGTTTGAATATAATGGGACAGGACGCGAGATTGTAAGAAACCCGAACCGTCCCGTCCCGTGCCCACCCCTATGGCCCATGCATAGTATTTAGACATCGTAGCATACGGGCCGATCACGGGCCCAGGTATCGAACCAGCCCGCAAGTTAAAATGCAGGTTTGGACTTGATATTTTCGGATATGGGCTTGGTTTGGACCTTACAAATGGTAGCCCAAATATTTTAGAGCCGAGTTTGGATTTTATGCTCAAGTTCACCGGCCAGTCTAAATTAATTAAAATACTTATTATTAGTATAATTATAATAAAATAACAAAAATAAGATGAATAATAGTAACTCCCACCGGCCGAGTCTAAATTAATTAAAATACTTATTACTCCGTATTAGTATAATTATAATAAAATAACAAAAATAAGATGAATAGTATGAACAGATACTACCTTGTAATAGAGTCAATAGCATTCAAAAAAAAATATGTATCCCGGGGCAGTAGCTGGCTGAGAGAGTGCCTAGGAGCCCACGGGTTCGCAGAGATCAGGAGGGCCTTCTGAGTTCTGATTCCTTTCACGACATTGTTGTCCACTCATAAACATATATGTATAGAAAATTTTGCACTAAAAACTACTAAAACATAAGTCATTTATAGGACTTAAAATTTTGTTTTTTCTAAATAGTACTCCATTGTCTCTATATTTAATAATGTCTAGTGAGAATAATAGTGTCTAGCGATAATAGATATTTACTTGAATATTGACTAATAGATAATAATGATAATGATAGTCATAGTAGTAGTAATAATAATAAAAATAATAACACTCATTTTTTAAAATTTAAATGTTAAAAAATTCCTAATAAATCTTTAAAAATATATTATAGACAATTATTAAAATAGTATTGCTACTTATGTTTAAAATTCACAGTATCTTGTAAATTATAAAATTTATAAAATAATAAAATTCAAATAAAAATCTTATAGAAAGTACAATGTTAAAATATAATTGAAATATACTCAGATCCGTAGAATATACTTTCATTAAAAGTAGAACATTAATTGTATAACTAAAAAAAGTTTATTTTTTGTAAAAATATTAACTTTATATGGGTCAAATACAAAGTTAATAAAATATTGGATAAATTAAATGTTTGTTTAAAAGTCATATAGAGTGCCACATGTACGCCATAAAACTAAGTAGAATGTCTCATGTGCACTCACTCATCCATCGTATTCTTAAAATCTTGAGAAGGAATGCTTTTTTGTTACATTTTTTAAAGATGAAATATTTTTTTTTTACAAGTTTAAAATGATGTGCCTTTTTGTTACAATGTATAAAGTTCGGGTACCTTCTACATAAAAAAGCCTCTATATTACCATAGTTTAAGTTTTTATTTAAAAGATAAAAATATAAAGCTCTTATTTTGATAATTTCTTTATGTTTTACTTTATATACGGTGCTACATTGCCACAGTTCAAATAATAGTTTCATGTTTTTATTTTTTAAATAGAAATTAAAATGGGTATACAGTGTTAATCATGATCATATACATTACCAAAAAGTATTGTGAAGTATCCATACACATAGCCATATTACCATAATATAAACTTTTATTTTGAGATAAAAATAATAAGTTCATATTTTGATACTTTCTTAATATCTTGTTCCTAATTAGAATAATTTCTTATATTCGAAAGATTTATTCGATCTGTAAAAATATAAAGCGAAACTTATAGGTTACCAAATCATTCTTCACAAACAAGAAGCTCCCCTCAGACACTATGAAAATGATAAAACTATTTGTACCTCTAAGAATTTGAATTTCATTGTGTACTTTGCAGGAATGCACTAGCATTTTGTATTGATGTAATCTAACATTTGTATTGGTGTAATACGTAATACTCCCTCCGTCCCAAAAAACTTTACACGTTTCAAAAAAATTGCGTCCCACAATCTCTTATCCAATCTATTAAAAAACCACTTTTACCCCTTACTTTTTCAAATCCTACCTATTACATCATAGCTTTTTCGTAATAATTTACACATCACATCCTACTTTTTATTCATCACATTAAGGATATTTTTGGAAAGTCAACACAAAATTATACTTCCTTTAATTTCAACTTTAGTCAAAATGGATAATATTTTATGGGACGGAGGAGGAGTATCTTGTAATAATGTTAATTTTCATTGTTTTTTAGGAAAAAACTCCGTACTCCCTACTCCATAGACATTATTGAAACGAAAAGAAAGGAGAAAATGAAATTAATAAAAAATTAAAAAGAAAGACAGCGTTAGAAAGAGAAGGGATGAAGGCTCACGCATCCATCCATGGCAGACCTCTGAAGACCAAAGCATCTGACTTCAACCTCAGAACCACAAGTTTTCTCCTTCCTCCAAAAATCATAAAGAAGAAAGAAAGAAAAAAAAACCAATCTTAATCACTCATCTTCAACCCCAATCCTCCATTTCCATCCAGCCCACTAATTTTCCTAATTTCTGGGATTTAATTTCTTCTGTGATGCTGGGGATATAAAGGGTTTGGATGAAGGGGATGCCCTTTCCCATTGAATTTTTGAGGAAGGGGGATCTTGAATTTCATACGAGTTTTGTTTTTGCAGATTCACTCTGGGAAGAGGCGGCGGCGGCGGGGCTAGTTTGCCGGAGACGGCCAGGGTGGCGGCGGTTTCTTGCAACCCGGATTCGACATGGAAGACGATAACCCTGCATCCAGTTCAAATGCAGGGGGAGATGAATCCGATGTTCTCAAGCCTGTTCCGCCGTCTCTTGAGTTCAGTGGCGGCGGCGGAGCGTCGCCGGCGGAGAATTGTGGAATCGACGATTGGGACGGCGTTTTATCGGACTCCGTCGCGGCCTCGCCCGGCCACGAGCCTCTTTTCCGTTGGATCATGGGGGATGTGGATGACTCGTCAATGGTGTTGCAGGCCGCCGTGCCGGTGGAGTACGACTTCAATTGTGGGTTTCCGGCTATGGATCAAGGGTTTGACCTAGACCTGCGGAGCTCCGGCGAAGCTTTCATCCCAGCCATCTCCGAACCAAGTTTCCCGGTGACCAGACTCCCGAACACGCCGGGAAATTCCCCCAGCATGAAATTCCCGGCGAGCGCTCTAATACCCGTTCATCCTCCCGGATTCAACCCAGATCTGCTGATTTCCCGGCAGCAAATGCAAAACCCACCATTCCTCATGCCATTCCCATACCCCCAGCACGAACAGAGCAACATCATACCGCCGCCGGCGAAGCGGCAGAATCGCGGGACTCCAAACCCCGCCGGATCTCAGATCCACAGACGGCTGGTTTCCGATCCCCCGCCTTCTCACCACTTCCAGCTCCTCCCGAACTTCCTCGCCGGAGAAGAAACAGTTCAGCTGCATCAACAGCAGCAGCAAACCATAATCGACGAACTGTTCAAGACGGCGGAGCTTTTCCAGTCCGGCAACCCCGCTCTCGCGCAAGCGATATTGGCGCGGCTCAATCATCACCTCTCTCCGATCGGAAACCCATTCTACAGAGCAGCTTTCTACTGCAAAGAATCTCTCCAATCTCTCCTCCAATCTCCCTCTTCCTTGTCATCATCCCCTGTTCCACCATTCACCCTTATTTTCAAGATCGGCGCTTACAAGTCATTCTTCGAGATCTCCCCAATTCCCCCATTCGCCAATTTCACCTGCAACCAGGCTCTTCTTGAATCCTTAGACGGGTCCGGCAGGATCCGAATAATCGATTTCGATATCGGGTACGGAGGACACTGGGCTTCCCTCATGCAAGAGCTCTCCCTGAGAAGCTCCGGCGTACCCACACTCAAAATCACCGTTATAGCCTCGCCGGAGACCCACGACGACCTCGAGCTCCGTCTCACCGAGGACAACCTAACCCATTTCGCCGCGGAAATCAACCTCCCGTTCCAGTTCGAAATCTTGGCGATTGATTCCCTCCACCTTCTTCAGGCGACCCAAGAAGCAATCGCCGTCCGTCTCCCGGTCAGCTGCTTCACGACGTACCAATTGCTCTCAGTCCTCCCCTTCGTGAAACGGCTGTCCCCTAAAATCGTGGTGTCCATAGACAGAGCATGTGACCGGACGGACCTGCTGTTCCCGAACCAGGTCATCCACGCGCTCCAGCATTACACGAACCTTCTGGAATCTCTGGACGCCGTGAACGTGAACCTGGATGTCCTTCAGAAGGTGGAGAGGTTCTTGGTCCTGCCGGAGATGGAGAAAATCGTGACGGGACGGTTCCACTCCCAGGAGAAAACCCAGAACTGGAAAACGGCGTTCCTCTCCTCCGGCTTCTCTCCGGTGAGTTTCAGCAACTTCAACGAGTCTCAGGTGGAGTGCGTGGTGAAGAGAACCCCTGTCCGGGGGTTCCACGTGGAGAAGAAACATTCTTCCCTTGTCCTTTGCTGGCAAAGGAAGGAGCTTCTCTCTGTCTCTGCATGGAGTTGCTGATTTTGGCTGTCTGTGTGAGTTATAATGTGGTTCTTGGAGGTCAAAATGACATTTTTTTTTCAACAAACAAAAGTTGCCAATCTTCTCAAGTTCGAAATTAAATCTCAATGCTTCTTTTGCCTGTAGACTTTGTTTGTGCTACTAATTGTGTTATATGTAACTGTAGGCAGATTTGTTCCACAAAGTAAGAAGGACAAAAAAATGTTATTTTTAGGATTACAGGCTTGTAATTGTCTGTTATTATATGCTGGTATTGGTTTCATTTTGGTCTATGTTCATATGTTGTAACAGCACAAAACCAGGAATGGAAAAAAGAAAGAAGAAGATGAATTTTTAACACATCTGTTCTGTTTTTTGGACCTCTGCTGCACCATACTAGTTTAATTTGTCTTGGACTACTCTGTAATTACTGCCTCATTAATTTAATTTGCAACGTATACATTACCTTAGACTGCATTAATTTTTATTGAAATCAATCAAAGTTTAGTTTTATTACTGCTAACCAATGAAGTAAAATTCTACAAGGGGTTATTTGAATTGACCTGAGTTTCTTCTTTGAACCCTTAATCATTTGCATTAATATCATGTAGAATTTTGAGATTTCATTCCAAAAAAAGATGAGTGGCTTCCTTGAGTAGATGTAAATTGAACTTCAATCGCAGATTGATGGAAGTGAGTGGAGCCTGCACCTGGTACGTGCAGGGGCTATACTTAGCATAGTTATCTCCTAGTGCATAGTTATTTCCTAGTGCAGTTGACATAAATTGAACTTGATTCTATACACTCTCTGTCTTTGCCAAGTTACCTTTAAGATTTCATTTCAAAATCAATTGTATTCAACTTGTGTATCATACATTTGAATGTATTTGCATTCCCTTATATTTTTGTAATTTTTTAATAATCTCTTATTATTCATTTACGAAAGATACACATTTCATTTTGTTTATACATTTTAAACTTTTCATTTTCTTTCTAAGTGGAGCTTGATTTTTAAT
This sequence comes from Cuscuta campestris, assembly GCA_900332095.2. Lineage (NCBI taxonomy): Eukaryota > Viridiplantae > Streptophyta > Magnoliopsida > Solanales > Convolvulaceae > Cuscuta > Cuscuta campestris. Next base: position 1,203,555 of record OOIL02001452.1, read on the forward strand.
TGTATATGTCTGTTTTTTCCTTGAGAAATGTGTATGGACAGATCAAAGAAGAAATCTAGTTATAAGGTACATATAATGAATTAAGCACAAATTATAGGGAGCATTGACGGTATTAAGTAATCATATACAGTTAGACTGCTAAAGTCAAAAAGTGATGGACACATTCTCAACGACATAAATCGGTCTAACATTATGTAATTTGATTATACAACTAATTAGTCTCTGTTCCGTAATAATTGTTTGTTTTCAAATTCATATATGCATAGTCAATCTAATTTTGTCACAATACATATCAATTATTTTAAACTTCGAGGTTTGGAGTTTAATTTACCCAAATGTTATTTATGAAAATTTCATAAAATAATTTTACAATTTATTTTATCACAATTTTTTTTTCAAACAAATAACTTCCGAAAAAATACTCACTCAAATTATTGAGGTTACTAGATCGGCCGGTTTTGGGAAAGACCGTAGACGCAGTGAAGCGCAAAAAGATTAGGACAAAAAAGATGAGATGAGATAGATCATAATAAGAGATCAAGAGATTGAAGTAGTTTTTGAGACCGTTACCAACAATCTCATTTTATCTTTCAAATTAGATAAAAATTATGCTCCCTCCATCTTAAATTTAATTATCTGTTTTGATTTACAATATTTAATCCAAGTTATTTTCAATTTAACTTATTTGAGAAATGAAATGGTATTTTAAAATTAAAATCACATTACTTCAGTGAGACATAAATAAGGTGGTGACATGACAATTTTATCCTATCAAATAAGTAATGAAAATAAATTTTGAAAGTAGATGGAATTTGATTCTATGTACGTAATATTAATAAGAACGAAGGGAGCACCAATCTTGGAGTGTTTTTTTATTTTAAACAAAAAGAAAAAAGATTTGAAGAGAATTGGAGTAACTTTGAAGAAATTTTTCCTATGAATAGTACTCGTAAGTATTTATTCTGCGGAGGTAGTAAAACTATTTTCTTTTTCTCTCAATGTTAGGAAAAAGGTCGGCGAGGAATATTATTATTGTCCGGTCTAAATTAGTTGTAAAAAGCACAAATTGTGTGACACGAATTTGGATTTTCCCCGTTACAATTAGGCGTTGGATACAATTAGGACGTGGACTTGCTGCTCTTTTTTTGCCTAATGTTTGTCTTTAGTGTGGGCCAATTCCCCTAGTTTTGGAGCTAAATTGCTTTATTTATTATAAGTTGGTTATCATAAGTTGAGTGTTGCAATGATAGTTACACGGGACACTCTTTTTACATGAATTACATACAATATAACAATTGGAACTAATATACACAGATAACAATTATCTGTGCAATCACAAATAGTTATCGACGGTGTGTCTGTGAAAAACATGATGTAAGATTAGTAGACAAATACTGGTATACTTCTATCAAGCCCTAATTACACTATATATATATATATATATATATATATATATATATATATATATATATATATATATATATATATATATATAGTGTAATTAGGGCTTGATAGAAGTATACCAGTATTTGTCTACTAATCTTACATCATGTTTTTCACAGACACNTCATGGTCAAACTATAGTATGGGAGAAGATTGTAAAAGTGTTTTCATAAACTAGAAAAAATATATATTTTTAAGAGTACGTGATGTTGATACGAATATCGTATCGGATAGAGAAGAACTTCGAGCGTTCTTCAAGCTCCAAGAAGATGAGGTAGAGAAAGATGGAAAACTTCGAGTGTTTCCAGACTCCAAGAGAAGAGAGACGAGAGATTAGAGTTTTGATAATTCTTTATTGATTTCATAATAGCGGGGAAGGATTATAATATATAGAGAGTAAAGCTACGCTAGTTGAACTAATGGGTTCGGGCCCGTACTAAACCCTAATCTATAGAATATTAATAAATAATAAATAATACTCCGTACTATTTAATAAATAATATAACTGATCTATTATCATATCAAATGTAAGTTTTGAATGAGACTAATTATATTTTGGAACAATTGAGATCAAATCTGGATTTACGAGTTTGAGATGATATGAAAACAAAAAAAATGAGAATGTAATTAATTTTTTAGGCAATGAGAAACTGTTTTTGTTGTCTTCCTATTAACTTTTAGAGAGGGCTTGTTACTTTGCTGTGGTTATCATAACCCTTTTCTTTTGTTAGTTCACACTCTTTGTGTTCTTGTAAAGGAGAGTATGGGGTAGGGACTCCTACAAATTAAAGGACTCCCTTGAAGCTCAAGTTTCTTTTGTGGTCCGCCGCTTTCTCCTTCTCTTTCTCCACTAGACCATTTGGTAATTGGAGGGAGTCTCCTATCTGGATTTTTAAGTCTAATAGTGGTGATTAAAAACTATTTTTTATTTAATTATTGTTATTAACATTCTCTTTGTAAATATGAAAAAAAACAATCATATGTCTTTTGAAAGTGTTTTTTGAAATGTGAATTTAAGAAAAATGGAGTAAAAAAATTGAGACCCAAGGAATATTTAAACATATTTTCCACATGGGTAAACAATGAACATGAAAAAAAGGCACATGAAAGCTAAAAAGAAAAAAAAAGGAAAAAAAAGGCTTGCAAAAGCTTCTTTCAGAGACTTGTCCTGTCAGCCTTATAGTTGGATGCATAATTTCCAGTCCTTTTTTCAGTTCTTCTATTATCGCTTTCAAAAAAGCACTGTCTCTAAAAACCTTGGGTTTGATTCATTCATCTTTTTTTTACAAGCATTAATGAAAGAATTATGCACTTATATATCTAAACTTTAGAGCAAATAGTATTATTTGATAAAAGAAAATGGTACATTAATAACTCTAGAGATGTCATTTTTACCATTTCACGCGAAACACTGGCAGTGTCAACTTTGGTGTCATCTGTGCTCTGAGTGTAGCGTGACCCTCTGATCAAACACCATAGGTTGACAAACATATTTTCACAAACGAGTAAGCGAGGCCACCGGTGAATATATAGCTGTCCACTCTGTCCAGTATTCCTCCTGCACATATCAACAATATTTCAGCACTCTCAAATAACTCAGTTCCACTCTATGGCATCAACCGTAGTTGGTATACGAAAAATGGGGGTATAAAGGTCTTTTTACCATGTCCCGGAATGAGGGATCCCGAATCTTTTACACAAGCATCGCGTTTGATCATGGACTCCGTAAGGTCGCCAAAAATTGATCCAAGAAAGTTCACAACCCCAAAAGCCACACCACTGAAGGAAACAAAGAAGACTCTATAAGAGGAAAAAAACAAAGGAATAGATCACAAAAAAATAGGAAAATGCTATTGGCACTCCAAAATTTTGTTACTTTAGCTAACTTCTTCTTCTTCTATGTAGAGGATATTTTGGTCTTTCAATGCAGAATTTGCAGTGTCATTTTCAATTTTGGAGTGTCAATATCAGTTCATATAGATTATTCCACCCCACCTAAGCATAGAGTTGGGCCAGCATAGTAACTTTGACAAAAGTACAGTGGTGGCTACACAGCCAGCCAGCCCTGCTAATGCCCCCTCCCAAGTTTTCTTTGGGCTGATTTCTGTGAGTTGTGTCCTACCGAAAGCCTGCAGATGAGTTTTAGACAGATTTTGAGTGTGATGTGAAATAATAAACCCTTGGCATGTAAATTAGTCCCTTTCTCCCAAAATAGATTTTAACCTCATAAACTTACCTCCCCAGGCTAAAAACAAATTACCTTCCCGCCAAAAAATGCGAATGTGTCAGCTGCAATGATACTGCTGAAAGAGATCAAGGACGCCACTAGACCCACCGTCCACAGAGTTCGTCCTCCGAATATGGCTGGCCAGGCTTCTGCTATTCCTGCATGGATTTAAATTTTCAAAATTCATTCAAAATTTCCTGCTATTCCAAAATTGCCCCTCGTGAAAATTCAAAAATATGTTCCTCGTTCAAATTATTTAATGGAATGTTAGAGAACCAAAGATTTTTCTGTAAATGGTTTGTGTCATTTCCCTGGTTTGTGTGAAAACCAAAATCATGCCAAACAATATTTTGGTACTACCTGATAATCCCAGGTTTTATAACATTTTGGTTATCCTTCGAATGACTGAATGTAAATTCTATAGTATCCTTCAGTTCCATCAATGAAAAGCCAAAAATTGTCTAGCTTGAATTGTTTCATGCAATGGAAAATGCATTCTAATTGAAGAAAATAAGAAGCTAAAAGGGGTTGCAACACTACAACGACAACCTATTATAGAGTTTGTTTCCGTTAACCCTAGTTGCATTGCTGCTTTTATAGCCCAAAACTTCATAAAAAAGTAAGAAGCACGAAAAGTTTAAGTCTGTATCGATACAAAAACAGTTAGATTTAATTCCAAAAAATGAAAATGAAGAAACACGTGCACGGTGCACACCATCACTGAAACTTGATTCTTACGTGTGTTTAGGGCTGGGACTGCTAAACTGCATCTCAACTTAACCCAGAAACAAGGAAGATAGCCACAATAGAACAGCCCAAATATGGCACTAGTAAGCTGGTGGAAATGAGGGATTTCCCTTTGCAAAAGCAACGTCACAGAAACAACAAAGGCTGCAGAAATAACTGAAACATCGGTTTGTCCCAAGTATCTGACAAGAAGCAAGAAAACCCCAATCAGTTGAAGGAATCTTTGGAAAGAAGTTTGAAAAGAACGGTTGTAGGGAAGATATATCATTCAACTTTGGGGCATTGAACAAGTCTTTTACAGTTGCTTGCTACTTTGTTTTGGAAAATTACTTGAGATATTATTTCCATTGATGGAACAAGACTCTCTTTTAGGTAACAAAAAACTAAGCTTTCAGAACTGGGCTCTTTTAGTAGAGCATGATCCAACTGAGCAACCATAATCAAGTTCAAAAAGATTGCTTAAAAGACACCACATCTTTGAACATTATGAGAACATGTGATGAAATATTAGATAAAAAAACATTTGTGCAAATTAGTTGATTATTTAAGTTATGTGAACAAAGGGAGTAATTGTCTTTTACGCCATAGAAAGAGTCTGGTTTCTCAACATATAAGGGAGTAATTGTCTTTTACATCATCCCCTGGTTTTTTTTCCATTTAAAACCAGGAATAATAGATTTTAGAAACTCTTACAAAGTAAGTGCTGGCATAAGGGCGCACATCACAGAGACAAGCCGCGACACATTTAGGGACAGTGGGGTCATTCCAGTGGCATTGTCGTGACTTCTAACCAATTCAAAGTACTCTCTAGCGCCCACAAACACAGCAGCAGAAAGGGCCAGTGTAAAAACCCATCCTCCAGCTAATACCACACCTCCAGCAGTACCCCCAATGCCTAGACCAAAGACTACCCTCTTAGTCAATTGACTTGATTTCTTCCTTGCTGATGAAATTGAGGCCAAGTGGGCTTCCTAGAAAGCAAACCTCTCAGTGATTTCAATGAAAGAATTGTACTCCCTCCGCCCAGATTTAGTTGTCCACTTTCCCAATAACTTGCTTACAAAATATGAGAAGTGCACAATTAATTCTAGATGCTCCAGAATGGGAAAAAGTGGATAAATAAATCCGGACTGAGGGAGTATCATCTAAGTACAGAAAACTCAATGTATTAGCCCTGCCTACTGCAATCGTATTGATAAATGCAGGAGAAGTAAATAATATACATTGCTAATGAGTAGATAATATGCATTGCTAATGAGTAGATACTACGTATCATCTTGATGCCTACTCAGCTAACAAACTCATTCTACATAATTTTGCTAGAAATGGTTATTTTTTATGAAAAAAGCCCCTTGTTTCTGTAAAATCTATCGGAGAAGAAAAAAGTTCCTTCCTTTAGATGTAAAAAGTTTGCACATTAATATAAGAATGTGAGATTGAATGGACATCATCAAACAGCATGCACTAGATTAAAGTAGCAATTACACACTAACATGTCATTTTGCAAGAATTGCAGTTGACAGAAACACAAAATCTATCCAAATAACTCTCGTAGAAATATGCATAGATACTTAGAACACAATGAAAGTAAAATCCCATTACCTCTTGGGTTTCGGCATGATCAAAGCAGTCTCCTTCGGCCCTAGTAATCAATGGAATCCTCCCGGAGGCCTTCAAGGCATATAGAGGGCAACCATCAAACACTTTCAGACCAAGATTCGGGTAAACGGGTCGCCTCAAGAGAACGGATTTAGAAGATGGGGAGAAAAGGTAGGTGGAAGATGATGGGCGGCCGCCGCGGTGGTGGCGAGCGCCGGCGGGAGTAAGAGAGAACCCTACCAAGTTGCATTTCCCGAATTCTACGTAGGACGCCATTGGAATACAGTGGAGCAGGCGGAGTTTAACAAATGCGGCTGGGCAATCACTGATTGTGATTGTGATTTGGGAAGGAACTGATAGGGTGGGAAATGAATCGCCGGTCGTGGGGAAGAAGCCCAGGGGAAACAAAATTCATACTGCTTTCAGTTGGCCTATTTGGGGTAGCGATTAGCATTAGCGTTTTGAAAAGACTATCTACGGGCAGCGTTTAGCGTTAGCGTTTTCAAAGTAATCTGCACCATTAAAATTTTATCCAAAATGCTGACGCTAATCTCTAACGCTATTCCCAAACAGGCCCAGTGCTTCGCTTCGGTCTACAATATTTTACGGGGTATTTTTTATCTTTGACAAATTTTAACTTTTTTTTTCAATTTTTTACTCTTGAGAATTAGGCTCCGTGTAGTACACGAAATTTAAATTATAGAATTGGAATTGAAATCTTCAATTCTAATTCTGGTGTTTAGTAACACAAAAATTATACTCCTTCCGTCCTATAATGATCTTCCCAGAGCACTATTCCAACTTCACGAGAATTTATATTTATTTGTGTTTTTTCATGGCCTATATGATAAAATAAAATATTCTTGTCACCACTTGTTTTGTTGAACTTTTGGTGTAGTTTTTAAATATGTATGTTTTATTTTTTATTTCTATACCAATATTTAAATAAAATAGATTGAAAAAACTTGGGATTTTTGTTCGTTTTGCGAACCGGGAAGATCATTATAGGACGGAGGGAGTATGAATTTGGAATTGATAGTGTAAAAAATGAATGAGAATTGGTGAATTTAATTCTATGGAATTGAATCTCATGGAATTTCAATTCCAATTCAATTCCAATTTCATCAATTCTGTATACCAAACGGACCCTTAAGAATCGAAAAACTTACTACTTCTCAAAACATAGTGAATTCCAATGTAGTATCATCCCAATTACTCCGTATGTTTTAATTTCTCAATGTACTTTTAATGTTAAATGTCCACCACTAATAAACAATATTCAAGTATTATTTAATAAATAAAAGTTTTAAATACTACATTAGAAAAAGACATATGTTTTAATACGATTTAATGTAAATTTCACTTAAAAATATATACGTGTAAGAGATTAACACAACACATGATACATCAATCCTAGGATTAATTTTCATCTAAATTTATTTAAAAATTGATATATGGTATTTCAAGATTTTCTTTGTAAAATTTATATACTTCAAATCTTCAATAATATATCAAAAAAATTATAAAACAAAAGATAACAAGATTTTATTATTTTGTAAGATGAATATGGAAAATTATCAAAGAAATTTGGCCTATAAATAATAAATACAAGTATGAACTTCTATACTTTTGACAACTTGGTACTAAAGCATAAATATTTGTTGTACATCAAAAGAATAAATTTATTAAGAATCAATCTTCTTCTTGTCTTCAACTGGTGTTGTTGATGAACCAATTCCAACATGTAACCACTTGTGCAACACATCATCGTTAGTGTTACCCATTTCATCATTTTGTCCACTCACCTCTGCAAACTTCTTCAACTCCTTTTCTGTTTCACCATCACCATTAATGGACGACACCGGATCCTTCTTCTTCTTCTCTTCATCAAAACTCTTATTATTCACACATTGCCAATGTTGCAGATGAATCTCTGTAGAAACATCATCATTTGCATGCCCATAATAATAAGAATTATCGTCAACTTGCGCAGCTGCAGGAGCTCGGTTGAGATCAATGGTGTCGTCTAAACGATGATGATCCACGGGCCGGTTCGTAAACATGGTTTGATGATTCCTGTGATGATGATGATTGGGTGTGATCCAATGGCACCTTTTGTGCCCTCCAAGGGCTTGTCCTGTTGGGAAAACTTTGTGACATATAGAACACTCGTGTCCCCTAGTATAATTGACACTCTTATTGTTGTTGTTGTCGTCGTCCAAAATAATTTCTTCTTTTTTGGTTGCATAACATCCTTTAACCTTCTTGTGACTAGCCCTATGCCCACCTAAAGCTTGATGAGATGTGAACACTTTGTTGCATGTTTTGCACTCAAAAGTTGTCTTCTTAGAAAACACATTGTTCTTATTGGGAACGGCGACCAAACCATCTCCGCGGAGGCGGCGAGTCGCCACCGTGAACTCCTCCTCCTCATCCTCCTTACTAGTGGAAGCGCATGATGACGATGAAAAAGGCGACCCCTCCACCCTATTATTTGCCAAATCCACCAACCATCTCGCAACAACAATGTCGTCTTTTTTTTCCTCATTATCACCCACTCTTTTCCTCGTTGACCTCTTCCGCTTCGACAAGCTTCCATAATGTTCTCTTTGGGTGCATTCCCCGTGCTCTAGGAAAGACTTCCAGCAAAAGAATTCGCGTCCACAATGCTCGCAGATTCTAATCGCGCTCTTTTTCGACCCATGGTTAGGGTTTGCCCTTAACGCGTACATCGTCGTCCTCTTGTTGTCTGTTATCTCGGTGTCGTCATCGTCGTCTCCGTCCTCAGTGTATGCACTCTCATCTCCAACAATGCCATGAGTTCTCATGTGGCCACCTAGAGCTCCCTCACACATAAAGCCCTTCCTGCAAGCCCTACAATACTATATAGAGAGAACATGATTAAGAATCATATTAAAGAACACATTTTATATACTAAAGAGATGGACATTGTATTTATAAGCAAGGTATAGATAGGTGAAGAAGGGGGAGAGTTTAAGTCCTCACGAGTATGAGGCAATGAAAGGAAAGATGTAAGCCAAGCTAGTTCGAAGAGAGAGTAATGTAGTTTGTGGATGAGATGAGAGTTTTGAGAGTATATAGATGTCTAGTGGAGAGTAAATGTAAGAGGTGACAAGTGGGAGAATGATAGCCTAATAACACTTTGCATTTATATTGTGTGCTCTATCTTAGTCTCCTTTTACACTATTAAATTGTCAACAAAAAAATAAAGAGTGAAAGTTAATAATATTACTTTTACCTTCTTCTCCTTTATTCAAAATATTAAATGTTACAATAATTTTATTTTAAAATAATCCACCCAAATAATTCAGTTTGTTCTTTAATTCTTATGGTTATTTATGACTCGTGCAGTTTAGGATTTCAAAAAGAAAAACTTTAGTAATTGACTTTACAGAATTCAAGAAAAGTGTTAAAAGATAAAAAAATAATGTGTCTAAAATTCATTTAGAAGGAAATTTTGTAGATCATAATTTTCTTACCTATAAAAAAAGTAGGGTAAAATATTTGTAGGGCATCCAAATAAGAAAAATATAAAATTTTCGGGACATCCAAATAAAGTTATCTGTGGAACGAAAAGAGTCTACTATACACTTCGTCTATTCATCCATTTTATCATTTCTTTGTACCATGGCTAGAGAAGTGAATCTTTTTGCGGTTAAAATGTACGCAAATGCTAAAAAAACCAACATCCCATAAAGCGCACAAATCGTTGTATAAATAAAAACATGATTTTATCCTCTATATTCCTCCCATGTGTTGGCAGAAACCAAAAGAGAAAGAGAGAAAAAAAACACTGCAATTTTTCATATACATCACCAAAAAAAAAACAGTAGAGAGCACATGCCAACAAACTAGTTGGAATTGCCGGCGGCAAGACCACGCAGCTTTTGTCGATGATCAGAACTAGCAGCGAAACCGGCGTACCAAGCGACTGCCATGAGCTGAACGCCGAGGATCAATACCCACCAACAGACAAGGCCCCTGGTTGTGTGCAGCATCCATGAGGGCACACTTAGCTCTGCGCCCAGCTTCAAGCCCCTCATCAGCTGCAACAACCGGTAGCCTTCATACACCACCGGCGTGACCAGCCACACCGGGGACTGCCAGTGCCACGTCAGCAACTCCGTGAGCATCTGAATTGAGAGAAGCAGAAGATAGGGGCCCAGAAGAACCGCGGAAGGAATCAAGGGCAGATGGGGCTGAACCAGACCCTTTTGAGAACCCAACATGACTGCCACGGGGATCATAAGTCCAACAATGCTCGCAAACATGTTCCATAGCCGGTAAGTGAGAGGAGGGGCATTTTTGGGATTTTGAGTTGGGATTTGTCTTTGTGCGCACGAATGGGCAAGTAGGAGGAAGAGGGTGGCTCCCAGGTTGTAAATGCAGTCGAGACCTGTCAGAGAAAGAAGGCTGGCTATGTTGGGTCCGAGGAAGACCGATGAAATGGGTAGCCATAGAGTGGGTACGACTCCTGTGGCTAAAAGCAGGACCGGTCCAACAAGCCACATTGGCCATTGAAAGTATTGAATCTTCACAGCCCTCTCACTACTTGATTCTGTAGTATTGATTTTGTTTATTGAATCTTCTTCTTCTTCTTCTTCTTCTTCTTCACTTTTTTTGGGAATCATAGTGTCAAATAAACTAGCTGTCCCTTCTAGAAATCTTGTTTTGTCATCACCTTTGAGAGCATAGGGTGCAGGTTCCCATGAAGAGGGGTTCGAACAGCAAACAGGCAGCAGTTTAAGGGGCATTTTGGGAAAGGTTCCTCCATTAAGAATAATATTATTATTCTTATGCTTCACAGATTTGTTGGGGTGATGACGCCGCACATGGGGAAGAGTACACGACAATCTTGTGTATGGAGAGCATACTAAAGATGCCATACTGTGATTCATGAGTATTGGGATATGACAGCAATTCTATGGAAGGAATAACAAACGTACAAGAAACCAATGTGATTAATGTTATTTATGTTCATATATGGTGTTAAAAAAAACTGAGAGGTGGCATAAAAACAAGATGAATTAAAGATTCAACCCTAAAAGTAATGCCATACTGCAAAGTTTTTCGTTAAATCCTCTCCTCACTACTCTATCTTCCAAAATCCATTCATCAACAGATTAACTACTCTCCTCTCACACACACACAATGTTTCTAATACTAAAAACAGCAGCTTTATCAGAACTAGACTTTTTGGACAGAAAGAATAGACATGAAACAACATTCACCACTTATTGCGTTCAAAAAATCGGGCGGGCGAGAAAATGAAAGAATCTATAACTCCTCCATTTTCCTTTCCCCAAACTACCCCCAATAGCGCAACCAAACATCACTCCCAACGCCGGAAGTGAGGATCCACTCCATCGGTGAGGGTTAGGGGACCAAGAGACATCCCATGATCACGGTCCACATGCCTCCTAGAAAAGTGGGTTGGTTTTTGCTTGATTGCCTCCATCACTGACCTCTTGAACCTATAAACACCATATCAATATACAAATGGTTCTTATAGCTTCATCTCTCTGTTCCTATCTACAACCAATTCTCAATAAGTGTTATAAAATCTGGCGGATTAAAGTCCATCGATTCTTATCATTAGAAGAAAAGTACCACAGAAGGCTGTTCAATTCCTTCAAAAGTAAGATGCACATCAAAGGACAATATTCAGTTATGAATTTAGTGAGATGAGCACCAAACACCATTTAATATTAACCATTCGATTAATGCTCACTAGCTTGAGAATTGTATGCATTTCTACCAAAACGAATGGATTTTTTAATTACTCGTACAACTTAGATATTTTCCCTTCCCCTTCCACTTCTAGACATCGAACCAAACGCAATCTTGGGATGAAAACAACAGAAATATCATAAAACAACAAAAATATATCTACTTCTTCGGTGATGAATCTATGATTATCTGAAACAGAAAAGTTTGAATTTTTCAATCAATGTATTTTTAAAAATTTAGCAATTATTTCAAGATTTTCCGATGATCGGAGAGCTTTAGGTCACATTTTACCTCAAAAAGCAGTTAATTACAATTGGGCGAAGCAGCTGAGCCTCCGATTGAGACGGAGCTGATCTCTTACCGGAACCCTTGCTCTATGTTTGTCGTTTGAATTTCACACACTATGTTGGTTCAATAAATTTGGAAGGAAAAGTAAAAAAATGATTTTCTCTCAGGGTCCGTTTAGTATACGAAATTCGTAGAATTGAAATTGAATTAGAATTGAAATTCCATAGAATTGAATTCTGCCAATTCCAATTCATTTTTTGCACTATCAATTCCAAATCCACATAATTTTTGTGTTACCAAACACCAGAATTGGAATTGAAGTCCCCAATTCCAATTCCATAATTTGAATTCCATGTACCAAACGAGATCTCATTGTTTTCAATGAAATTGAAGGTATTTGATTTCCTCTTCTCTTCGTTAAATACATTTTGTCTTCTTTTTTATTACTTTCATTTTTTTACTTTCCAATTAAACAAGAAAAATATTTTTCTTCTTATTTCCTTTTTCTTTTCTTTCCAAATTTTTTGAACCAAATATATGTAAGTGTTTTAAAGGGAAGCTAGAACCATTGCTTAATCCTCTAAGTCAAAAGCAAGTTGATACATAAATTTTTGCTTATTGCTTATTTTGATAATTTTAGGTTCTAACTAATAGTATCATCTCTCTTACTCCGTATTTAGAGCACTCTTCACTCATATAAAAAAGCACTCCGTGCTTGACTAATTTTTGCTTGCAAACATTCAAAATTATATTGTTTAAACAAAAAAATTATATTTAAATATCTATCCAAACGCTACACATTTTTACTTAAATAATCAAGTTTTATAACCCACAAAAGAAAACGAATAAATTTATACTATCTCCTTTCAAATTTAGTTGTTACTTAAAAATGTCATTTTTAAAAAATAAGTTTGAAACATCACATAAATATTTCAAATGAGTTTTGTTAAGTGAGTATTCTACATCGGATCTTGAAGTGAAAATAATTTGATATATAAGGACTATTGAGTTGTACTAAATAATCGATTCGATTCAATCTTTTAACATGTTTTAGTCCATGTATTGGAAGCAAATTTAGCCCACCTTGCTGGTTGTCTATTTAGATATTCATTCCTAGCGGTCATAGTCTTCAGCCCAGTTGTCCGTGTGGAATGCATATCCAACGGTTTGTACTTCGTTTAACTTGATTGCTCGTCTGGAAGTCCATGCCCACCAGCGTGGTTCTCTTGGGGTTGGTGCTTTAAAAATTAGGGAATGGAAAAATATTTACAACTTACAAGTGGTTAGTTGGTTAGATTTAAAATGACCCGATTGTATATCCCAGGGCTGGCCCAATAGGGGGACAAACACTCCGTCCGGACCTGACCAATGATTCTAAGAGGCCCAATTAGTTTTTAATATTATATGTGCTCCGTATGTATATAAGAACTCCAGCACCCAGACCAATATGTTAAAAGCCATCTCATTAACCCCCCCCCTCCCCTTCCTACTTCGTAGAACGCAAACATAAACCGCAGAGGCGCAGAAGCTGGAAGGAAGAAGAGAGTGCCGACTGTTGAGAACGCCGCCGGTAGAGACACGACGCCGCCGCCGCCGCTTCCCCCAGACGCCGCTGCACCCTCAAGGTATTCCGTATTCACTATCTTTCCAATTTAGTATTTTTTTTCTAATTTTCTTTCTTTCACTGTTTTATTCTTTGGATTTAAAATCTAGGGTTAATTATTTATTTTTAGTTTGAAGTCTTTCTAATTGCTATGAAATATGAATGAATTAATGGTTCCATATATTCTTTATTTGATTTGGATGAATTGATTTGAATTTATGATATCTATTACATACGGAGTATATAAAAGTACAGTCAAATCCTATTCCTAGATCTAACGGTCCAATTTCAATTTCACATGCAATTTTGAAATAAAAACTAATTAATGGACATTTATAAGTTCCATTAGAAACAATTTTCTCCACCCCTTCTAATTCGGATTTGTCAACCAAACGGCGTCCTGCCATCTCCCCTCCCTTCGTGCCTCAGCGATCGAACGACCAGAGGGAGTCCATCATCGTCATTTCCTTCATCGTCTATAGTCGCCGTCTTCTACTTTTCAAGGTTCATCAGCACTTCGATCATCCTCCTCCATCCATCCATGCATAGAACTGACAGAAAACAATAGCGGTATCTCTCCCTCAACCCATGATTTCAGTATCTCCACTAATCGAGGTGAGGCATTTTCATGTGTCTATAGTTAGAGTTAGTTTGTAGATTAGAATCATAATCGAATGAATTGTGCAATTGATTGTAAAATTGGATGAATTGAATGTTGAATTGGATGTTGAATATGTTTGGGTTGAATTTCCAATGGAATTTCCGGCGGGTCACCGACGGAACACCGGCAGTGGAGTAGGTCCGATTTGGCAGACCACTGGGCAGACTCAATTGAGTCCGAATTGGTCCAAATGGACCTATTTGGGTAAGAATTGATCCAATGAGATTTGTTTTGGTGCAATTGGGTCCATATGAGTTCAATTTAATTTGATTAGGTTTGAGTAGACTACGGCGGATTAAGACCAACTGAACAAGATGGTGACAAACCTAGCAATGGCAGCGACCGACTATCGTCGACGAAATCTAGCAATGGCAGCAGCCGATGATCTTCTACATTCTTAGGAGAGTAATGAAGAACATCCACATTTGTTTGGAAACAGTTTGAATCTCTAACAACAATCCGCTTTTGAATGAGCCCTGAAGTTATTTTCAAGCAGTTGTGACAATCCAAACAAACGCGGATGTTCTTCATTATTTCCCTAAGAATGTAGAAGATCATTGGCTGCTGCCATTGCTAGATTTCGTCGACGATAGCCGGTCGCTGCCATTGCTAAGTTTGTCGCCATCTTGTTCAGTTGGTCTTAATCCGCCGTAATCTACTCAAACCTAATCAAATTAAATTGAACTCATATGGACCCAATTGCACCAAAACAAATCTCATTGGATCAATTCTTACCCAAATAGGTCCATTTGGACCAATTCGGACTCAATTGAGTCTGCCCAGTGGTCTGCCAAATCGGACCTACTCCACTGCCGGTGTTCCGTCGGTGACCCGTCGGAAATTCCATTGGAAATTCAACCCAAACATATTCAACATCCAATTCAACATTCAATTCATCCAATTTTACAATCAATTGCACAATTCATTCGATTATGATTCTAATCTACAAACTAACTCTAACGATAGACACATGAAAATGCCTCACCTCGATTAGTGGAGATACTGAAATCATGGGTTGAGGGAGATATACCGCTATTGTTTTTTGTCGGTTCTATGAATGGAGGAGGATGATCAAAGTGCTGATGAACCTCAAAAAGTAGAAGACGGCAACTATAGACGATGAAGGAAATGACTATGATGGACTCCCTGTGGTCTTTCGATCGCTCGATTGCTGAGGCACGAAGGGAGGGGAGATGGCAGGACGTCGTTTGGTTGACAGATCTGAATTAGAAAGTGCGGAGAAAACTGTTTCTAATGGAAGTTATAAATGTCCATTAATTGTTTTTTTTTTCAAAATTGCCACATTGAAATTTAACCGTTGGATTGCATGTGAAATTGAAATTGGACCGTTAGATCTAGGAATAGGATTTAACTATACTTTTATATATATATAATAGATTAATAATTAATAACTTCATTCTCATGCTTGTTTGATCAAATGACAATACTCTCTATCTAATTTGAAGTCACACATTCAAACTTTCCTGAGGGCAAAAACTATTACGAGTATAAAAATATAGATCACTACAACTACATTGTGATGGAAATATGGAATTTCAAATTGTATGACAAGAAAGCTACTACTAGGGGTATAATGGTATGTTGCAACAATTTTGGGTCGGGTCCTGCCAATGAAATAACAAAAAAACATTCCTCAACTAAGCCAAGGGACTTTGCACATTCCATATGTCACTTTTTTCCCCATATATTTTTAATTTATTATATTCCAAATAAACAAAAAAACAATTCAATGTGAAACCATGTGTCCCACCAAGAATCGTTTCAGTCAATGATTAAAGGAAATTAATTAATTAATTTTTAACTATTTCTCATATTCCACACTGAATTCCGTAACAAACTACCTTTAAATCGCATTCACATTTGTTTTCAGAACTTTAAGTGGTGCAATATTCTTTGACAAAAATATTTCAGACCATGCTAGCCGTACAACATTCGGTACACACCATCTTGTACACTATAATTCTGCACTAACATTTTTATAGTTTACACTAACACAAAATGTCAGTGTAAAAATTTTGCTATGACAAAGCCATAGTTTTCAAAAGTTGTGTATAAATAACATTATTGGAATTTTATTGTTGGTTATTGGGATTCTATCGCCAAGGTTTGGGGATAAAAAACATCATGCAAAATGTTAGGGTCGAACAAGGTTCCAGTTCAAAAGAATAATTGGATCTTGAAACTTAGATTCCAAAATCAGAATCGGTCAAAAATAGGCATAAAAATTAAACTCCAACGAACCCGTTTGAGAAGAGCTCGGAAATGGGCCTCGTCCTTCCCCATCCAAAAAGCCCTACCAAATAAATTTCGATTAAATCTGGGGGAGAAACTATGGAGTAGAATTTAAAATTAAAGGTAAAACAGAATACGGAGGTGGTGTTCCCATCGGCAACGGAGGCCTCCGTCTGTGCAATATGGATTAAACAAAAGAGACGAATCCGTCAGAGCTATGGGCAGCATGAAGCAAGATTGATGTGGGTATATTATGGAGTATCCCATGTGCTCTTTACCAACATCTAGGACCATCAACATACGCTTCCCAGACTTTTTGACAGAATCCGTGATGAATTTTATGAATAGCTCCTTCGCAGATAACCACAACATTGTGTTGCAAGTGGGGAATCTACAACTGCACAGAGAAGGTACATATAGATGGGGATGAAGACGAAGGTGAGAACTGAAAAGCCCTCTCTTCTTCAATTCACACCTTCAAGCAAGCATTATACTTTGTTTAATTCAAGCAATTCATCATAATCTCCTCTCCCCTGTCTGTTCAATAACTGAACAGCTTTTAATTGACTCCTTCAAGCAAACATTATACTTTATTCAATTCAAGCAATTCCCCTATCTTTCTTCTCAGTTCTCACCTTCGTCTTCATCACCATATATATATATGTATGTATGTATGTATCTTCTCTGTGCAGTTCTAGATTCCCCACGTGCAACACAATGTTGTGGTTATCTGCCTAGGAGCTGTTCATAATATTTGCCACAGATTCTGTCAAATAGCCTGGGAAGCATACGTTGATGGTCCTAGATGTAGGTAAAGAGCACATGGGATATTGCGAGTATTATACACTTATTCGTTTCAAAATAAATTACCAGTTTAACTTATAAATAAAAATTTTGAAAAATAAAAAAAATACTTCGTATATAATTTGAATTTGTTTGTGTTTGGATTTGAACGTTCCACCAGAAGCAAGCCGAAGAACGTACCTAAAATATTCATTATTATTAAAATAAGTTAGATAAGTATAAAATGGATTTTTAAAACGTCTAAAAGCAAGGTGGATAAGAAAGGGATGTAGTTTAACTGTTTAAGAAAGGGGAACAATTTACCACTTCAACTTGAATATGATAATGCAACAAGTAAAAAAAGGTCATTGACCCATTAAAAAGGCCTGGTCCACAACATGTTTAAGCCCACAAAAGCATAGAAATTGTACTTGTCTTTACACATAAAAAAGGCCTGAATAGATGGGCCCGAAATGCTTCTCATAGACTAGTTAACAAAGCATTTACATCATAGAAATACATAACGGGCCTGGCCCAAGAGATTTTAACCTTTTATGGTTTTAACCCATATTATTTGGGCTACAAGCATCTCATTCACCTATTTCATGCCAGTAAACTTGTTTGACTATATGGAGCTGATTGGTGATAGGGAGCTGAGCACAACTCTTCATCTGAACTAGAAATGGCAGCGCGGGTATTCTTGCGACAGCGAATCTCTCCCCGCCGCCAATCCTTCTCCGTTTCATCCCTCTTTTCGTACACCTTTACCACCCAATCCCGTAATTCCAATCACCGGCAGAAGGTGCACCATTCTCTCTGCCGCCTGGGACTGCCATTTTCTCTAGACTCCGCTCCACAACTTAAAGCGCCGTTCAGTGTTATTTCCTCCGTCCGTTCATTCTCCACTCGCTATTCCGCCTCTGTAGCAGACTTCCCTCTCAAAGATGACAACTTTCTGGCTGCCCAACCCTCTACATGGTCTCTCATTGACGGGGGCGTGCTTGATAGCAAAAATTTTGAAGAACTGTTTCTTCCGATTGGCGGTTTAATTTCGTTGCTCAATGGCTACCATGATCTCACAGGGCTCCCTTGGTGAGTGGAAAAAATTACAACTCCATGAATTGTTATCTTCTGAATTTTGAATTTTGCATTTGTTAATCAATTTTCAATAATTTGTGTTGTTGCAATAATCCAAAAATCATCTAAAGACTTCTAACCACTTTGATATTTCATTCATGCAATAGTAGTTCTTTAATTTTGTAGGTGGGTGATCATTGCTTCTGGGACACTAGCTATGCGACTTACAATATTTCCATTCATAATACTGCTAATACACAAGATTAGGACGATTGGAGAGATATTACCCAAATGTGAGTCTTTGTATTTGCATAATGATTTATCATCATTCTTAATTAGCTAGGCAATAGAACAAGAAGTTCCTAGGACAGAAATAAGTGATATGAAATCTAGCCAATCTAGGTTTCTTCAATATAGTTTTTCTTGCAAATGCACGGTTAGAAGGCAGGAGTATGTGACCTTCACTTGAAAAGCTTGCGACTTATTATAAATGTTAATCTCTCTATCCCATTTTATATGTCCCCCCTCTATATTAGTTTTCCCACAATTATTTGCACTTTCTGGTCTCCTAGAACTTTTAATTTTTTTAATTTACCCTTTATTGATTAATTTGATTTTACATGTTAAGGTATATGCACAGTTTTTGACAAAACGCACTTTTGAGGGTAAAATAGGTAAACTCATCAAAGATTGTTTGTTTCCTTCATATAAGTGTGCACAGAGCAAATGGGACCTATAAAATGGGACATGTGGAGTATTTCATAAACTATTGAACCTTTACTTCAAGTATTTAATATGCTTAGGGTCTCTCTCAACATTATGATAAAGATCTAAAGTAAGGCAATGGGTTCTCATTATTATTTTTCCTCTCCTCAAGTGCCCCCTCCATTGCCACAGAACAAGTTACGAAGGAGTTTGAAAGACCAGATAAAATTCTTTATGAGAGAAAAACGTACCGCGGGATGCCCTTCATTTGTATGGTTTATTGCTGCTTTTATCCAGGTGACAGATTAATGAACCGGTTGAACCCATTCTCTTAAGACAGCTGAAATAATTTCTTGTGGAATTATTTTCTTTTTGTGTGTATTTGTTTCTTATTAACTTGAGCACAAAAAGCATGGCAAATGCTGTGAAGTCTAGCTGAAAAGCATAGGTTTTGAAATCACTCATAATGTGCATATTTATTCACATTATCAAATATTATGAAATTGAAGTAGAGAGCATGGTTGCCATTGCTACATAGTTATTTTTTGAAAGGATAGTAGTGATTGAATTATCAATCTCACTAACTAGATCTGTTCGACTAGCTAACGATGTATTTTTGTTTATAATTTTATGATTTATTTATTATACTCCGTAATTGCTTTTATACATTCCTCGCACTCCCTCTAAGAAGCTCAATTATAATTTTTTTTTTGAAATAACATTTTGTGTGGTGTTCCTCAAACATCTAACAATTTGGAAGCACATTCCATTATAGGTGTAATACGAAATCATGTACTGTTTATAGTGGTATGTCTATTTTGGGAACTATTTTCTGCAATGCCTGTGGAGGATAATGTTGTTTTTCATATTTACTCTTTGCCATTTAGACAAGCTATCATGTGATCTGTGGATGTCTGATGCGGTTCATATCTTAACAAATTGACTTATCCACGTTCAGTAATGAACTTTAGAGTGATAGCTTGTATATCACTTTAAATTTTTGAATTGCTTGGCTTGTATTGAGTAAATTGCTAAAAGTTGCAGTTTCATCAAATATTTTACTCTATGATTTTCTTCTCACTCAATTGTTACATACTCTGGCATGTGCCAACTTAATTTTTCAAGTATGTGTGTGTGTGTGTGTGCGTGCGTGTCAGTATATGCACAATCTACTGTATGTTCTCATACATTTAAATTAATTAACATCTCATATAGTATGCTTGTGTGCGTGCATGCATATTCAGTCAAAATTTATGATAGCCTCCATTTCACAGGTGCCCTATTTCCTGCTATGGCTCACAACTATAAGAAGAATGTCACTTGATTGTCATGATGGCTTTAATTGTGTAAGGCCCATAAGTTTAGATACATCGCTTGACTAGATGTATGAACTATTTTATTTGGAATGCCTTCATCAAGGCCTGAGTTTGGCTGAGTCTGTGAGTTTTTAGTCTCTAATGAAAACCACAAGCTCTGTAAAAATTTAAGCAAATTGATAATCGTTCTTCTGACATCTTTAATCTACTCCGTTAATCAAGTTTATCTTTAAGGTATGAACTGTTTTACAAACTCCATAACCAGGCCAACCTTTTTGTTTCTAAAACCTACACTATAAGAAAATAGCCAATGTGTTTCTTTTTGTTTTGTGCCTGTTGAAGTTGGCGCAGGGCTTTTATTTTGCCCATATTATAATGTTTATGAACTATTCCTTTTTGCCATTGGTGCAGGGTGGAACTCTGTGGTTCCAGAATTTGACAGAACTCCCAAATGGTACTTTAGGCCCCATATTCCCTTTACTGGTTGCGGGCTTGTATTTTGCTAATATTAAGGTATTTGTGGTTTACATTACTTCCATGACAATATTGACAAAGTAAATGCACATTTTTTAAAAACAGTATCAATTATCAGAGGGCCAGCTTAGTGAATTTCTAGATAGGGGCTCTAAGGAGTTTCTTTTAGAAGTCAAAATATGACCTAGCATGTATTCAATAAAAGCTGGTTTGTTGTTTATTTGTTTGTTGTGTAAGACGAGATCTTATGTTCTCATTAGTTTTCACAGCTAGTTTGGTTTGCTTTGGATGATATGCTTTTGAATGTTAATTTAATCTACCTTTCAGGTTTCCTATCGGAATGCATCCATCGGGAATATGAGCGAATTGGCCAAGGTGCTAACTTTGTTTGTTAGTGTGAACGCAATAGTAATGTGTGCTAGTTACGTGTTTCGTGTGATTTTCTCAGAGGAAAATGTGTTAATATTGCTCTGTCCAATGGGCAATTTCACCTCTCTTATTAATTGTGCCAATTTCATTGTGGAACCTTTTTGCGGGACAAAGTGAGCAATATTTACCAAGTAGAACTAATGGCTTAATTGGAACAAACTCTAAACTCTCAAATAAGCTTGGCCACATACCAAACAAACTTCTCTAAACCACGTGCCCCCTAAAAAGTGTGCTTCAAAATATGATACTCTTTTCACCCTATAATTAGCATCCCTCTTTAAATTTTCATCTATCCCCAAGTTATCTTCCCCTTCCTTTGAAGGAAAGAATAATGTGGTTGCTAACTCATTTTTGTTTCTTTCCTTTCTCAACCTATCTCAATTTTCAACCACTTATTTCATTTTGTTAATAAGTGTGCAAGAGCAACTTAGATGATGAATCGAGGACAAAGGAGATTAAGTACACCAAAAGTTTTATTCAAAGCCATTTATTTTTCAAAATTTCATTCAAACAAGGGCTGGCTGTGTTCAGTTCTTGAGGCAGTGAGTTGTGCACGTGTAGGCATTGAGATATTTGTCCATCACATTTTATCATTTGGTCTGTCCAATGGTTAATATTGCTCACTTCAGCTGATTATAGTTTAAAATCCTATATTATTTTTCATATTTATATTAAATGCAAAGTAAGAAGTATAACAAAGAAATTATAGGAAAATGTCAAAAACACATAGAAGACTTAGTTAGACTATCAAATGAAAAATATGACATGCAATATGCAATCGAGTGATATTTATTTCATGGTGAAGCTTGCATGAATGCTGACAAATGTATATGTGTGTGCCTTGACACAGTTCTACAAGTTATATCTGGAAATTATGATGCTGCCAACAATGTTCATTGCATTTTATATCCCCCAGGTATTTATAGATTCATTTTCTTCAAATTTGACTTCCATCATTAGTATTACTTAATCCTCTCACACACTCATTTTTTTTGTTTGTAAGCATTGAATAACTCATACTATTTATCTCTCCCCTGCATAAATATAAACCACACAATTACAGTTTTTCTTAAACTCCGTGGAAAAGTAAATGGGTACTTTAAGTTGGGACAGATTTAGTAATTCATTTTCTTACAATTGGACCCCACAATACCTTAATGTCAACTTGAGGTGTCAGCTTTGAACAATGGTGGAGTATATGTGTCAATGATGGGGGCAGCTTTGTAAACATACACACACACACAGAATACCGATTATATTGAACGAACACATTATTATTATTTTGAAAATATTTTTTTGCATTTAAAAATCATCTTGCTTTGAATTTAGTGGATTTTGAGTTCTTCATATTGCCTCATTTTTCAAGTGCTACATTGTGATGGTCTGATGGAGGTGGTTGAAAGCTCTTGCCATCTGGATTTGTTTATTTCATCTTTTCATTCTTTAAACAAAAATTTGCATGGAATTGTTGATATTCGTTAGTCAAACAAAAGGCGTGTTATGTAGCTCATCTTGCATCATCTCAAGGAATCGACACAATCACAAGCTAAAGCTTGTGGTTGTAGGATCAGGAAAGGTTTTATACTCTAACACTCCCCCTCACGTGCAGGCGAGATTTGTTTTTGCTGGAGTCTTGCATGTGAACATTAATTTTAAAATTGGGTGACGGTGAGTTTCGAATTCATGATCTCGACTCAACCAAAAGCTTGAGCTTTTGGTTGTAGGACCAGGAAATGTTTTACTCTAACACATCAAAACTACCAAAGTTTAAAGCTTCTTTGTAGCATAGTGAAATATATTTTTTCATTCATTGCCATATCTTAAATAGAACTGCATATAAGCCAATAGAACCACAAATGGTCCTACCTTGTTTCCAACATAAAATAGATATGAAGTATTTGAAATTTTGAATAAAATCTCAAGAAAATACTTTGTGAAGACTTGCATAGCATTTCAAATGCACGCATAGGAAAAATGAAAAATGCTTCCCTTTTTTTAATTAAAAACAATTAGCGATGGATGTGTTGGATGACTTAGATCTGGCGCCTTCATTCTATACTTCTATCATCTATAGGCTTGAGCCACGTCCAAGAGGCATGGGTCCTTCCAGAATCAAGGCTAATGAAGGAACTATCATCATCCTAGGACGATCTTTGCCTCGTATAATGAGGTCGGCCTCATTATATAGAGCCAACCTCATCATACAAGGTCAACCTCCCTTACAGGTTTGGCACTTTGGCCTCATCCTATGTGGTCATACTGTGAGGTCATTGTGGCGACCTCATATCTCGAAGTCATACTGCAACCTCATACCTTAGACAGCCAACTAAAAATGTCCACCACTTAGCTCATTAGCATTGTATTCCCATTGTTCTCAGACTAGGCTTATATTACTTGATGATGGACACCTAATCAAAAAATCCAAATGAGTGAAATTTAATAATGATCGGAAATTGTTGGAATAAAAGTTTCTAGAAAAATAGTGGATTGTGTAGTGGTTTGTCACAGAGAAGGAAGTGGACCTGCTTGTTTAGTGATTTATTAGCAGGAGGATGAACTGAAATGGATTATCTCACCCAAGACGACGCAGAGGTATCACTTTAATGAGTTTTTTGGACTTCTCTTCTAGAAACGGAAAAAACGAATAAAAAGGATATGATGGAATCAGCAATTGGTTTGGCATAATTTGGTCAGTGTGCAGTTGGTATGTACCTGGGTGAAAATCTCAGACGGAGTGTACCAACTGTGTACAAAAAGGCAGACAACTTAACCTCAAGCCATATTTATCACTATAGTGCTATACAAATAGGTCCTCTTCCGTTCTCTGTGATAAACACTATACAAGCCACAAATTTCTAGAAACTTTTATTCCAACAATTTCAGATCATTTATTAAGCTTCATCGATTTGGGTTTTATTATTATTATTATAGGGAGTACGGAGCATTTAGCTTGCATATTACCTCACACACTTTGTCTTGTTGATGATGGACACCTAATCAAATAAGACATTAGTATCGATAGATAGTCTATGCAAATGGCACATACTCTCTTGAACAGTAGTATTTTTGCAATGGACTTCATAGCACTTTTACATTTCCTTCCTCTTTTGCAGGGGAGCTTAGTATGTTGGGTTACAAATAGCTCGTTGAGTCTTCTTCAGGTATCTCTAATCTCTGGAACTCATGGTCATAAATTTAGACATATTCTAAACTTTGATGCAAAGGGTAATTGAACTATGGGCTCTTTTTAACCAAAAAAAAAGTAGTCAAGAAGTTACCAATGGGCTTGACTGACTTAATAAGTCAATTTGATTACATATGAAGTTTAAGATGTTGAAAAGTGAAAAATGTGAATGGAATTGATTTGAAAGAGAGAAATAATGATAGCCACATATTCCTTGCAAAAAAAGGAAATGGGACATACCAAAAAGGGAAGTCACTTTGCGCGTCGGTCGCTGTTGAAAATTTTTGGGATAAAGGGGGTAACATACTTTGCTTAAAATAGAAACAAAAAAAAGTCCCAAGTTACATTTGATAAATTTAGTTAAACCTACAAAGAAGTTTAAGAATTTACAAGCATGATTCATGTTTTATGAGGAGACATTAGCTTGGGAAAAATGTCTATGGCTTAGCTCATAGACCTTCACATCTCTTATAAGGCATTCTTCTACAATTTTATATTTTTATGCTCTCTCAATAGGGACCTTACTCATGTGTTGGTTACTTGGTTATTAATACAGTATAGTAAATTTTGCTCCTGAGATTAGGCAGTTTCGTACTACATGGAACAGAATCCCACAAACCTTTTATCTGTGCTGACAAGTCCTTATATCAGGAACTAAGTTCTCTCTTAACATTTTGATCTAAAGCAAATAGCTTTAAACCATCCGGCTGTATGCATGAGGTTGGGCCTACCTGGTCCGGTTGCTTCTGGATTAAACACCGAACAGAAAGATAACTCTGCAGTAGTGGAAATAGACATGTCAAGGGAGTTGTGTGAGATACTTGCTCAGAATCCATCCCCTTCAGAAATGGTTGGAGTAAGTTATCATTTCAAAATGTTCCTCCTGTATTTTTAGTACAAACCCTGAAAGTAATAGTTTTGAAACCTAAACCAGCTTTCAACCAAATTCTTAGAAGATGGTCAGAAAGATGTTGCTCTTCCACTACTGCGGTAACTAGTACTCCTGAAAATTGGTTGGCCTTCATTTTGTTTGTGTTTTTCCCTTTCTTTGTGGTCATGATTCATTTGCTAGCATAATTACAGACTAGCTCTTAACAAGGACCCCGAGCAGATCACAGCTCTGGCTGTTCTAGGCCAGGCACTATTGCACTATGGCTACTTAACAGAAGCTACTGAATACTTGGAGCGTGCTATATCTAAGGTTTAAAATTATACTCCTTCAATTTCATATTAACTATTCCCTCCGTTTCTCAAAACGGTTCCTCTTTTGACTTTCTCAAAAGGAAGTGTTAAATTGTAGTTAACTTTCCAATTTTGCCCTTGATGTGATGGGTAAAAGTAAGATGTGATAGTTTAGTTGTTAGTGAAAAAGTATGATATGATAGGTAGGGTATGAATAAGTAGGGGTAAAAGTGGTTTTTTAATAGAAAAGGGAAGTGTTTTAAGAAAAACAAAAAAAATGAAAGAGGAAGGGTTTTAAGAAACGGAGGGAGTATCTAATAAGCCATTCTTGGTAAATTGAAAAATGAATGAATGTAAACATAAAGCGTGTCTACATTCATTTGCTTTTTAATGTATCGAGAATGTCTTATTATACGGTTAATATGGAGTGGAGGGAGTAGGTCTTTGTTTTGGTTAGTGTGGCTAAATCTGCATGCATGTGTTTTTGTCACTTGTGACCAATTCCATTGTGTGTAAATTGTATCCAGCTGCTGCAAAATGGGCATCCGACGGGAGTTGAGGATGTTAATCTTTTGATCCTCTCATCTGTATGGGCAGGTGTAGCTTATGCCCGGCAGGTAATTAATGACAATCTTGTTTAACTTGACTAATCTTTTTTGTTGATTTAAGAATATGGAGTCTATTAAATTGGCCTTCTTCATAAATGCTCCCTTCGTTTTCGATATGAGTATTGTTGGCATGAATGGTTGAAAAACTGGTTTGAAGTACTTATTTGGCATTTTAAACTCATTTCTTAAACTGATTCTCTCTCCGGGCAGGGGAAATTTGATGAGGGTATCATACACCTACACAGAATAACAAAGATGAAAGAGCCACAAGATTCAAACACAAAAGCTAACTACTATGAGGCCTTGGTAGCATTCTCAAGGTATTCTCAACTCCCTTCTCATTTTACTCTATTCCCTATACATAAATATGAGAGTAAGCTCATGTTGGGGTGTAGTGCCACATGTTTTGCCAAGTCTCAAAAGTTATGCTGAATTTCTTGGTCAAATGTTTGACCAAAGAGTCAACCAAACTTCTTTGGGTGCAATTGCCGGGGATAGAGTGGTCATGGTGGAAATTTATGACGGGGTATGAGGGGTAGGTCCCATCAAATTTACAAACAAAGCACTGTAGGTTCCCCAAATTACTTGCTGTCATGATCTTACACGACTTGATGTGACATAAAGTTACCCCTTCTCTCAAAAGTAACTTTAGCCAAACATCTGTATGTATATACTCCCTCTTTCCACAATGACTGTCTATTAAAGATTACTAGATACATTAGATTTTGAATGAATGTAGACATACGTGTGTCTACATTCATTCAAAATCTAATGTATATTGTGAAATGCGGAGGG
The DNA here is from genome assembly GCA_900332095.2 of Cuscuta campestris. NCBI lineage: Eukaryota > Viridiplantae > Streptophyta > Magnoliopsida > Solanales > Convolvulaceae > Cuscuta > Cuscuta campestris. The sequence goes on from OOIL02001452.1 coordinate 1,230,680, forward strand.
AGTATGACTAAGACAAGAAAGCATGAATTGCAGTGTATTGTACGAAGAGGGCAGCAAATATGAAGCTATCAATTGCCTGCGCAAGGTGGTGGCCTATGATGAGTCATATAGGCGTTTCCTTGAAGACTGGGAAAAAGACGTGAGCGAGGAAGGCGAATTCGTCAGGAACCTCGTCAACAGTCGGAGAGCTGACTACTAACACTCTTTACCACTGACTTAAATATTGTTTAAAATAATTAAATATTACGGAGTATAAAAATTTGATATTCCAAAACTGTATTTTAAATTAATTCTAATTTTACTAAATTTACTTTATAGCTAAATATACTTTTTTATAATTTACGGTTCAAGGGTGTCCTAGTTTAATAAAAAAAAATCAAATTGTGGTAATTTTTTTAGGGATGCAGTGAGTATATATATTACTGGGAAGTAAAAAGTTGGTAAAAAAACCGATCTAGTTTATAAAGTTGAAAAGTAAAAATTATTGGTTACCAAAGGCTAGGTGTAAATATTTGAAATGATGATTTTGGGCAAAAATAAAAACGTCATTTTTTTGGTGAATTGACATGATTATAAATACAGAATATAAAACAGTGCATATGGTTTCTGATCTGAAGAGTACAAGATGACACTTTTTTTATTATATATTTATTAATATTCTTGATGGATTTAAAATGTCTCTAGGTAGTCCCAAATCAACATAAATACTTTCTCCTCCCTCTATGTATTGAATTTCACTTTAGCTCTGTGAAATTATAAAAAGGAAATAAAATTATCCATTTAAAATTTCTACAGAAGTTTAAAAAAATAATATTAACCACACTTTTATACGGACTATCGTTTAAAAGAGAATGGCAACCCTATTTCAAAAAAAGATGAGTTCCATCCGCAAGGCTCCTTCAGATCTCGACATAAGGTCGAAAATTCTATTTCAAAATGTTTCAAAAAATGGCACAGGATATACCTTTATTAAAAGTCACGAGTAATATATAATACGCGCAAATATTCTTAAAAATGCATAAAATATTTCCAATATGAATTTAAAACAAGTGAATTCATTTTGAAATACTCTCAGAGTTGACAATGATGGTGTCTATCGTTAGGTTTCTAGTATGACTAAAAAAGTATTCAAAACTCAAACATTAATTGAAAATAGTATTTTCAAACATGACCTATGTATAGATTTATGCATTATTGATCAAAATTATGAAATTGGGATCATGAAAAGTCGAATAGAGAAAACATAGTTTCGTTTTACATTAATTTTCACATTTTGGAAAAAATGTCCAAATGCTTATACTAAGTACTCTGTAAAAAAGAAAAATTTGCACTAAATAAGACTAAAACATAAATCATTTTCTAATGTAGGATTTAAACATTTTTTTCTTGTAAATATGACTAAATAATGTTTAATGAGAGAAATAATGTCCAGTGATGGTGGATATTTACTTGAACAATGAATAATGGATCATCACCAATAATCCTACATTGAGAAATAAAAATACATGGTTCTATACGGTGGGGTTCTAGTGACACTGGAAAATGGTGCCACTGCGTTTTTGAGGCATCTCTGATGCTCCGTTCGTAAAATTGACGGTTCCTATCCTCCCTAACCCACCCCTTAAGCCCCCCACCCTACCCCCACCCCTGCACTCCCACCTCAACCCCGCCGTAAGCCCCACACAAAATGTGTGGCTATTATGCATAATAGCCACACATTTTGTGGGGGGTTTACGGCGGGGTTGGGGTGGGGGTGCAGGGGTGGGGGTAGGGTGGGGGGTTTAGAGGGTGGGTTAGGAGGGTAGGAACCGTCAATTTACGAACGGAACACCGGAGGTACACCAAAAACACAATGGCATCGGAGTGGCACCGTTCTCCGGTATCACTAGAACCGGGCCGGGTTCTATATTAAGAAAGTTATTATGCTTAAATTCTATTTAAGTATATTCCCATAAAAATATTGTTCTTTTACACGTTTTTTTGTAATTTTCCTATTTGTTTTCACGTGTTAAACAACACTCTATAATCTACCCTTAAAAAAAATTATAATCCTCTGTACTCCGTACTACTGATTAGACAAAAACATATACTATATGCCCCTAAACCACTTACTCTTTACGCAAAATGAAGTAAAAATTCTAAGTTTTTTCGATCATTTTATTTAAAGATTAGTATATAAATAAAAAACAAAATTAAATATTTAAAAAATACATTCAAAAGTTCTACAATACAAGAGGTGGCAAGAATATATATTTTTTCATCAAATGGTCACCGAAAACACAGAAATAAAAAAAATTCTTGTAAAATGTATAAATCATTTAGGTGCGGGGAGTATAAGTCATTCATAGCCTCATTCAATTCTGCGGTCCTCATCTTCTTGTTTCTGATTTCAAGACAAAAACCAATTTTGGTCCACCAAAAATTAAATCTGTAGAAAGGCTTGACTAGAAACATTTAATTTTGGTCATTCATGTAGTTCAATCTAAATTAAATTTAGTCACAATGTATAATCTTCACCCCATTTTTTTCACGATGACAGCTAATTAAAAAGAGAAAATGAATACTCCCTTCATTCTTTTTTAAAGTGTTTCCCGGCCAACTCTGGCGGGTCGGAGCGTTTTCTGGCCAACTCCGGCGAAATTGACGGCGGGAACCAACTCCAATGCGGTCGTGGCATCCGGCGACCTCCAAGGACCCCTCAATTGCAAGATTTGTTGACGATTTGCAAAACCCCCCATTTTGGACCCAATTTCGATTTTAGGGTTTTTTCGAGTAGAAAAATTCAGATTCGAGAAGTTACAGGCAAAATTAGACAAAATAGTTTAGATATTATTGATCCTCGTCTCAAGACGAAGAGAATGACATTGGTCCCGCCGGAATCGGAAAAAGTTCATTTTCCGGCGACTTTGACCGGCGGGCGGCGGCGGCGGGGCCTGGAAGAAAAGAAAAGAAGAAATGAGGTCAAATTGAAAATTTTAAAATATATAAAATTCGAATTTGGCCCTAATGACCGGAAGTTAACCTAGAAACGGGCTAATGGCTCATTAGTGAAAGGATTGTGTAAGTTCAGGAATTTTTGTGAAAGGATTTGAAGTTCAGGTACCACTTCGAAATTCCAGCTAAAGTTCAGGTACCATTAGTGAAATTTACCCCTAATATTTGACTAGTTATGTATAAAAGTACACAATAAATTAAAATTTAAAAAATGTACCATAATTTTTGTATAAAAATATACAGTTATGTAGAGTTTCTTTTGTTATTTGTCCCGGAACTAACTCTTCATAAACTACCGATTTACCCTCGGTGTGCTTTACCTCCAAATTCTTTATAAAATGTACATCACATTATTTTTTCCTAAACTTTCAAAAGTACACCATGAGTCTTTATTTATTTTTTTCATAAAGTGTGTATTTTTCATCCAAACCTTTATAAGTACACTATAAATCCTACTCCCTCCGTTTCTTAAAACCCTTCCTTTTTCATTTTTTTTGTTTTTCTTAAAATACTTCCCATTTCTATTAAAAAACCACTTTTACCTCTACTTTCTCATACCCTACCTATCACATCATACTTTTTCACTAACAACTAAACTATCACATCTTATTTTTACCCATCACAATAAGGGCAAAATTGAAAAGTCAACTACAATTTAACACTTCCTTATTTTCCTCCAAAGTCAAAAGATGAACTCTTTTGAGAAACGGATGTAGTATATTTTTAAAAAATGGTGTATAGGACCGAACCCCTAAAATTAAATTGTCTCTAGCTATTGGCCTTGTGATACGTAATTCGACATCAAGGGTGGTCAAATCCCAATGTTTCTTGACATTGTTGTGGTGCTTTTTCATCATTCAATTCCCAATGTTGGCACTTCAAAACGAATTTTGGGATCATTGCATGGTGATGTTTTTTGACATTTCACGTAATAAATTATTGTTATTATGCAATGACATGTTTGACATAATGCATGAGTAAGTATTTTAAATTTTTTAGTCATTATGACTTTATTTGTTAATGTATTGACAAATCTATTTGGACATCCCCTTAGTTATCATGACATTGGGAATCAATGTCATGAGGTGACGCGGAAATGCTCCAGTGCCCCGTTCCTAAAATTGACGATTTCTATCCCTCTAGCCCTTTCGGTATACTGCCCTACCCCTTCCCGACCCAAATGCACTCCTCCCCACTCCTTTCAATTGCACCCCCAAATAAATTTTGACTTTGAAGGTCAAAATTTAACTCCAAAGTCAAAATTAACTTGGCGTGCAATTGAAGGGGGTGGAGGGTGTGTTCGGGACGGAATGGGGTGGAAGGGAGGGGGGTTACCCAGAGGAGTTAGGGGGTAGAAACCGTCAATTTTACGAACAGGGTACCGGAGCACCCCGGGTCATTCCCCCAATGTCATGGAAAATCGGCCCTTATTGTGCCTCCAATAAATGTTTTTTATATTTTAAGTAGAAGTGTTGGCATTGCTAGTGCTACAATTTGGTACTCCGTATTATGTATTGTAATCTAGCAATATGTTTTGACATTATATATTGAAATTGAGGCCGGTTCCCATGACATTGGTTCGGAGGTGTTCCGGTGTTCCGTTCGTAAAATTGACGTTTCCTACCACTCCGGTAAACCCCCCCCCCCNACCCAAACACGCTCCCCCCATCCCCTTCAATTTCACCCCCCCAAGTTGATTTTTACTTTGGAGTCAAAATTTGAGAGTAATTGATTCGAAAAACACAAATTGATCGAGAGTAATTGCTGATTAAAGTTTGTCGAGTTTGATTCGAAAATGTCAAATTAGACGAAGACTCTGAAAAGAAGAAAGTAATACTCCGTACTTATGAATATTGTCGTTTCATAAATTTTTTTAAAACATTAACACAAATCTATAACGTTGTCGTCAGAACAACATCTACTAAGGAGCCTCTTAATGATTCAGATGTCTGAATGGTTCAACACTTAATGGTTCAGACTGTTTGTTTCAGCCTCTTAATGGTTCAGATGTCTGAATGGTTAAGAGATTTGCCTCTGAATGGTTAAGTATTATACAGAGTCTGAATGGTTAAGATCTCTTATCTGAATTGATCAGACATTTGCCTCTGAATAGTTAAGCAATATACTAGCTCTTAATGATTCAGACCTCTTACTGGTTCAGCACTTAATGGTTCAGACCTCTTACTGGTTCAGCACTTACTGATTCAGAAATTGCCAAACAGCCCCTAATTCAAGAAGGTACGTAGAAAGGTACGTACCGGATGGTAGTATGTAGAGTAGGGCGGAGTGTCGTCAAAACATTATACTCCCTCCGTCCCAAAATATTCACAACATTTGCTTTTTCAGCAGTCGCGGGAACTTTTGTTTATTTCTACGTTTTCATTGGTTATTTGATAAAATAAAATATTCTTGACACATCTTATTTCGAAGAACTTTTCATGTAGTTTTTTGATATGTAAATTTTATTTTTTATTTCTATACCAATATGTAAATAAAATGAATTGAAAAAACTTGATATTTTGCCTCGGGAATACAAATGTGGCAAATATTTAGGGACGGAAGGAGTATTACGTACAAAGCGTGTGGAACATGAGTAGACTAACCAAAGTGAATAATACAATCATTTGTGTGGGTAAGTTGGCCGACATTGCATGTTTTATGTGTCCCTTTCACCATTAAAGCCCCCTCCCCCCTCTTTATGTATAAATGTATAAATGAATTTGTCACCAATTTGTAATTAAAATCTAACTTACTTATTTTTAGTAATCGTTCGATCGAGTCTCAGGGATGAGGCTCATTCTTTATTATGAATGATTCTAGTCTATCTTGATTCATCCTTTAAAAAAATTCTCACTTATTATTCGCATAATTATAAAGCTTCTGATGCCGTATATTTTTTTTATTTTAAACGTATAATCATATAAATTGAATTGAGCATATATAACTTCAACCAAACCTCGTAAAGTAAAATGAGAAAGTGTAACACTTAATTAAGCAGGTAGGTGTGTTGTTGCCCATCACTTTTCTCTCTCCATCACAGCCCATTACTGGACATGGGTGTGGATCAACCCAACTTTTTCCTTTTTAAATATTTTTAAAACAAAATTTACTTAAAATAAAAAAATTTAAATAAATAATTTATTAAAATTAAAACTACATTAATGCAATAAAAAAGGTAAAATAAAAAAAAGTACAACTATTAAAAAGGTTTAAAAAAGTACTACCTCCGTCCCGCTATATTCGTCCGCTTTTGACTTTTGAAACTGTTCATCTAAGCACTTTGACTCATCAAATTCTCTCAATGTGTAAGCCTAAATATAGTCATGTGTGATCTTGTTTGATTTGTCTTAACATATACTCCGTAGATTATTAATATATAATTTCTATAATTTTTTAATATACAAGTTACAAGATAAAATGGATTAAAGAAGTGCATTAGATGGTGTGTAAAAATGAAAGTGGACAAATACTCTGGGACGAAGGGAGTATTCATCGTCAAGAAGTGGATGGAGTAACAAAATTCTACAAATGCTCAACCAAATTTGCACAAAGATTGTGGTGCGCATGCGTGTTTTAATTTGTGACACAAACATGTTGAGATCTTGTTGTGCTACATCAGCTGGTTCAACATTATTATCATTGTGATCATTTGCGTCGTGTTCGCATATCGCACGCCCTTCGTCTTTGATAATCATGTTATGTACTTTGTAAGATGTAGCTAGCAAGCGTACATAACATTTCTGTAAATTTTTGTGTGTGGAAGCTCACCCTGGGTTTTTCACAATGTGTCATTTCTGCTCGAGCACACGAAATAAATGTTTCAAGTCCTTGCTTGTTGATTCCTGGTATTTAACGAATTTCTTTCTCTTTGGATCCTCAAAGAACGATATAGTTTTGGGTATAGCCACGTAGTCTGGGTAAATACCACTGACAAGATAATACTCATGCTTGTGCTCTACCTAAGAAAAAGTGAAAGAAGTGTCTGATTCGGTATCCTGTATGATTTCGTTGAATATATTAGACTGTCCTAAAACATTTAAATCATTGTTTCAAACAGCCTGCCTAAAGAAGGCATGCCATATCCAAAGATCATGAGAGGCTACAGCCTCAAACAACACTATGGGGTGGCCATGATCACCGTGCGTTAATCATTACTGCCTAACATGTTGAGAAATCTATGTTAGGCATGGTGGGTGACGTATAACGCTTACACGTCTTTCGGTGTGCAATGGGTCTTTTGTAACGTTGTAAACCTAACTTTCTATCGGGCATCACGTTGCAACTCTAAAAAAGGATCGGAGTTTCACCCGCCAAATCACTCACAATTCATCATAGAAAATTTGGAAAAGACAACAATGCATACGAAATCTCCGCTTGAATTTTAAGTCGGTGAATAACTCATTTTCAAAAATATAATTTACAACTAATCAGTCGTGGTCACCTACACATTAGTTTGATAAAAAATGAAATGATATTATAAAAAGAGTGTAATTAATTTGTAGTGCGAGATAAAATATATCAACAAATACCGATTCGATCTCTGTCGAGGGCTCTTCTTCTTCTAGGCGTAAGAATCATTGTGAGAATGAAGAAAAAGAGAATAAAATTGAGAAGCGTAGTAGAAGAAAAGGGTTGAGAGTGTGCGAAGGTGAATGGAGAGAGTGGTTTTAAACAATTGAAAAACACTAGAGCGATTTCTTATAAGAGAAATTTACTTAAATAGGACTAAAACATAATGACTTTCCCAACATAGGACCATATGTTTTTATTTCCCAATATAGGACCTTTGGTCATTATCAAGTAGTCATTATTCAACTAAATGTCCATCGTTACTGGACATTATTCCTTCGACAAGGTCATTATTAAGTCCTATTTAGAGAATAAAAAAATTTAAGTCCTACATTAAGAAAGTCATTATGTTTTAGTCCTATTTAGTGCAAATTTCACTTCTTATAATGATATGAGGAGATTATTGTGAATATTATTATTATTTACTTTCCTTATTCTTTTGTTACTATAATTGTTATTACTCCGTATATTTTAATTAGGAATATTTCTTGTAATCTCTTTACATACGAATGAAACCTTTGTTATTTAATAAAACTAACTATTACTCCATTCGTCCTACAAAACTTTTCTCGTTTTGACTTTTAAAATATTTAAAGGGATTTATTTTAGTGTTGACTTTCCAAAAATGCCCTTAGATGTGATGGATAAAAGTAGATGTGATTGTAGATTAATAATGAAAAAATATGATGTGATAGGCAGGTTAAGAATTAGTAAGAGTAAAAATGATTTTTTAATAGAAATGAGAAAGATTTTTTGAGACGGATGAAAAGAGAAAGGAGAAAGATTTTGTAGCACGGAGGGAGTTTTGAATTGTATCACTTCACAATATTTAATACGCGTGATGGAACACTTTCAAAAAATACTCTGCAGAGGGCAATGAGATTTAAATTCCACCGACCTCGATATATTCAAATGAATTGAAATTGGAGAATTCAATTATATCCAAATCAATATCATAAAATTTCAATTTTTAATTAAATTTCAAATCATTCAATTCTGTATACCAAACACAACTGAGCAAAATTGTGACACTATAACATAACAAGAAAAAATGTGACACTATAACATAACAAGAAAAATTGTGACACTATAACATAACAAAAATAATATTACCAAAACTAAATGCATGATCCCATGTTTAAGAGAACCTTTTAACTTTTTCTTTGTCCAATACTTCTCACTATCATCCCTTTATGAGCACATAATTAGCTAAGGGCTCAGGCTCTTTATTAGAAGTTTTTTTTTGTTTTGTTTTGTTATCTTTTTCTTTTTGTCTTCATCATGTTACTCTCTTTTTATTGGCCGGGTATATATTTTTTTCATTTGATAATGGCTTCAATAATACAAATAAAAAAGACATTGGATCTTCAAGTAGCACCAATAATTCGACTAATTATTTAGATCTCTGCATGATCTATCAACCATAATTAGCTTTGATTATACTAATTGAGTTGACTAATCATATAGTAATAATTAAATTTCGTTGAAAATGTAGAGACCGTATTTGTTACTCCGTATTTCGAGATGCTGATTCAAGTTGCAAGACATGACATTATTCGCAATTACTCCTTAATTATATTATTACTCCGTATCTTGTAAACATTAATTATTAATTATTAGTATTTGTATTTATTTAATTAATTTTGATTATTTTGTTATTAATACCATTCGATTACGTTTTTACTTATACTCGTATTTGTCGACAATTCAATCAATTCTTTTAGAGAAAATACTATGATTTACTTCTCTCAGAATAACTATTTTAATATGTACAATTTATCAAAATCCATAATAACATCAAGTGGTGGTTAGAGGTGATACATATAGAGTACCAACCTAGCTACCCCATTCATATACTCTATTATTTTCCAAATTAAGTTCCACAATTCTTCTTTAATTTATTTTTGCTTAAAAAATTCTTCACCGTCTTTAATTTTCTCGATAAAAAATATTTTCTGATTCATAATATAGACTATTTTTTAATAATTTTAAACATCGTAATCTTTTTTAAAGTTGCAATGGACTAATTATTGTGGAACTTTAATTCGGGATGGAGGAAATATATATTACATCCTCTTTAACCACAGCCATTATCTTCAACTAAATAAACAAGTTAAGAAGGATCAAATTTATTTAAAAAAAATCAAAACAAAAAATCAATTTTTGGAAGCACCCTGAGTAGCTTGTTGAAATTGCTGCTGGTACATGGTTGCCATCCTAGTATATGCATCTGCTGTGATTGGCTGCCAATTCAAATTACACATAAAATTAATTTATATCCTCTCCATTATAAAAATATATATGTACTCAAAAACAAGTTTGACCTATTTAAAAAAATTGACCTTTTCAGTCAAATATGTTAAACTTTGACTACTAATATATTTATTCCATGTGAGATAATTTATGACGAATTTACTTAAATAGCACTAAAATAATGACTTTCCTTAAATAGGACCACATGTGTTTTTCTTCCAAATGTAGTACTTTTAGTCATTATGCATTAGTCATTATTCAGGTAAATATTCGTCATCATTGGATATTATGAACATTATTAAGTGCTACTTAGAAAATAAAACAATTTAAGTGCTATTTAGGGAAATGACTTAATTTTTAGTGTTATTTAGTGCAAATATTTCTTTAAATTATACCTGTGACTGACAAGCCAGAAATGCGGCGAGATGATCGGCCATGACAGGGGCAGGAGAAGGGGTTGCAGCTGGCATGCGTTCAGCTGCAGCGGCGGCAGAGCCCTGGTCCCACCACGCTGCGGCCATGGGCATGAATGCAGCGGCGGCAGAAGCGGCCGCTGCAGGATTGAGGAGCTGGGGCATGGCGGCGGCCATGTTGGACCGGCCGGCGGCGGCGATGTTGTTCATGTCCATCATGCCGGCGATGCCCATGCCCATGTTCATGCCCATGGCGGCGGCAGCGGCGGGGCCCATCATCGACATCTGGAGCTGCTGCTGCATGGCCAGCGGAAACATCATCGCCGGCGGCATGTTCATCCTACTCATCATATGAATTTGGGACTGCAATTGCTTTAGGTATTCTATCACTTCATCAAGCATAGATGCCTTATCCGTCTGCACTTCATAATCAATTGCCAAATATAATTAATTACTTAAAAATTAATTAATTATGTATTAGCTTACCAATGAATAACCTATACTAGCTGGCTAATATATGTCCTAGCCCCACTCAAGAATTTTGTACATCAAATTAAAGACTCTGTCTCAAATCAAATCCTATACGGAGTATTTAATTCCCATGGTCATTAATGCATTATTTTGATTCTTAATAAATCACCTCCCGTCCCTACATGATTTACATTATTATTCGAACAATGTATAAAATCTCTTAACTTTCAGATGACGGGAGTAATTTTTTTTTTTTTTTTACATAAATTGGGGGAGAAGGGGGGAGCATGGAGTGACGTACGGCACAGAATTTATCTCTCAGTTTATCATGTGTGTCCTTGCGCGCAGACCGGCCACCACCATCCACGGCGGGGGGCAGTATATGTATATGTTGACATATACATACAATACAATTCAACAATTATGCTACTTATAGGGCGGATACAACGCATGGAATTTTATCTTTAATGCATGCATGGCCCTCTTTGTCTCTCTTTCTTTTTTTTCTCTTCTCCTCAATTTATTTTTTTTACCCAGAACAAATTTTCAAAATAGTTCTTCGTACCAAAGAGTTTTATGAAATCGGAGGTAAAATTAACTTACTTTGTTTGCTTATTTGCTACTCATTTCATAAAATAATATAGTCTTGTCACCTCTTGTTTTGTAGAAGATTTAATGTAATACCTCAGTCTCTAAAAGATTTTCCTGTTAGAAAAAGGCGTGCCTTAAAAATATATACTCTCTCCGTTCTCAAAACAAGTTTCTATTTTGATCAAGTGTAAAATTAAAGAAGTTTTAAATTATAGTTGACTTACAATTTTTCCCTTGATGTAATGTGTAAAAGTAAGATGTGATGAATAGATTATTAGAGAAAAAGTATGATATGATATGTAAGATATGAAAAAGTAAGGGTAAAAGTAATTTTTTAATAAAAAGCGAAAGCATTTTATTGGAAGTAAAAAAAATAAAAAGAGAAATGTTTTTGAGAACTGAAACTATAATTTTGATATTATTTTTTAATTTTACCCTAACGTACAATAGGACAAGTAATAATGTGTGGGATAGAAAGAGTATTGGATAGGAACCGAGCTAAGGGAGAGAGTGGGAGGCTTTAAGTGGGGGAGAAGAAGTGTCGAGGCAACAAACGACCGACCTTTCCGCGGACTTGTCTGGTCTCCAATCAATCCTAAATAGCCTTAACCTAATTAAATAACGTTTGTGGACTAGCATTTTCCCACCAATCTTTTATTTATTTTCCGACTCCACATGTGGTCGTATCCATTTCCTTGCCCCCCCCCCCCCCTCTTATTATTAACCGTCCCTATAGCGCTATCCATACCCCATCTAAGGCACCACATGTTTTTTCTGCCCCATTTTAATTTATTCACCTTTTCTACGCTCAAAGAAATCAGAAAATTTTATTCCTTTTTTAAAAAATACGGAGTATACATTTTTCTGAATTTATGTACCTGTTTTCGTATGATCTGTCATATACGTAGTATGTCTTTATTAGCAAAGTGTTAGGCAACGAATAATCATATTAATGACTTTACGAATATGATCACTAATAACAAGTATTGTATAATGATTGATTATTTCAATGACTCCTCAAATTGTTTTTAATGATATCTTTTTTATTTAAATTATGTAATATGTTACTCCCTCTGTCCACCATAGATCTTCCCAATAGCCCTTTTTCTTTGTCCACAATAGATCTTCTCATTTCATTTTTTAACAAGTAAAATACCACAACTACCCCCACTTACTTTATTTATTACACCTCACCCACCTCATTTAATACACTCCACCCATATTTCATTAAGGGTATTATGGTAAACTTTCACCTTTTTTCAACTCTCCTTAAAAACCACCAAAAGTCAAAATGAGAACATCTTAGGCGGACGGAGGGAGTATTTTTTTTAAAGACATGACATTTTAGAATTTATCATAACCAAATGTTAGAGTAATAGGACCGGTCTTAGTTGGAGAAAATCGATATGTTTTTGACACATGCATAAATTACGCAACAAATCATATTAATAATATAATGTTTGGAGACAAAAATAAATAAATAAATAAAGTTTCACCTTTCAATCTCAAAATTAAGTTTCCATTTAGTCTTTTATGGTCAAAGTTTTTAAAATTTATTTTATAATATGTTGCTTTTTTCTTTTTTCATCCCAAAATCATCTTCACATGTGAAAGTAACGAATAAATTAAGAGTGAAACAAAACTTGCTTATATACTGAGTAGTATTTTTTTTAGTTCATAGAAAAGAACTATGTGGTTCACACCATCATTCCTCTTTGATTTCTTCTATATTTTTTAAAATTTTTAACATCATATTTTCTCATCTTTCCTCAAGCAAAACATTTATTTTGGATAGATTAAAAAATGGTTGAACACATTCTTGGAGCAAAGGACGAGTGGAAGTAAGTTTTTTTCTTTTGAAAAATGTTAGGGGTACACCTTACACCAAAGGTGTACCCCAAATGTAAACCATCCCCTCCAATGCCACATATATTGGCAAATAAAATAAACAAAAAATAAATAAATAAAAACAAGTGGTAAAAAAATGGGTGGTGTACATTTGGAATACATTTTTAGTATACCTCTACCATCCCTCTTTTTTTGCTTTTTTTATGTAATTAAAGCTGGCTAAACCCACCTACCCTGCCAGTTTTCTCTTTGCTAACTTCCAAATCCATCTTTCTATTCATCTCCTTATCTAGATACCGAGTATTGATGTAGTACTACGTACCCGATAGGAAAAAAAAATATATGTTTTTTTAATTCCCCATTCTAAAAACCATAGTCACTCTTTGCCCCAAGTTAATTAAAATATTTTAATTTAACATAATATTAATTTTTTTAGAAAAGTGTGAAAAAAATTCCAGACAGAGGAAGTAGTTTTTTTAAACAATAATTAAATAAATTTGTTTATTTTGTATTTTATTAATATAATTCTTATAAAAAATAAATGTGTTGAGAAATATTTTATTTAAAAAAAATGTTAACCATGCACTCATATTTTAGGATATTTTTATGATTATTTTTCTTAAAATCAAGTGTGAACTAAATTCTTCTTTGTTGGGGCACAATAAAAATGTGATTCTTATCCTAAAGGAAGTTTCTCTTGAAGTTCCAAATGAATACTCCGGGGTATATTTAATGTACTAGGTTGATCTTATCAAACCTAAGGAAGTTTCTCTAAAACTTTCCTGTTTTGTTTTTTGTAATGTACAAACTATATCTTGGAGTGATCTAAGCTAAATTTGGTTAGTTTTAGGCTTTGCGAAACCTGACCAATTTTATGATGATGCCCCTAACAATATATAATTAGGGGTTCTGGAAGAATCCAAAACAAATCCGAGCATTCAAAAAGTAGTTGATTTATTTTAATACTGCCACAAGTAACATCATCCTATTATTTAATCATAACTTTGCTAGAGAGGTACTAATGGTCATGTCAATATCCAACCAATTCAATAATGTACCCAAACTTTTACTCGGTATTTGCTACAAGTGGCTTGGGATACTTCCTACCTCCCAAAAGAGTGAAATTTAAATTAAAAAAAATTACATATGGAGTATTTTAAAAGCAAAAATTACGCAAATAGAACTTAAACTTATCACTTTTATATTAATATGATTAGTTCTATCGACTCTAATGTTTGACAATCGAAAGTTTTAAAATGTCTTACCCTTAAGAAAAAAATAATTATTTACATAATTTAAATATAATAAAACATTATTAAAAATGATTTCAATAATTATTGAAATAATTATTTATTATCCAACACTTATTTCTAATGACCATATATCTAGAGTCATTTATATAATATGACAAATCATATGTAATTATGTGCCATAAAGAAAATAAAACAGAACTAAAAAAAGTAGTCATAATATATAGGAAGAACAAGTATATATACCTTACTCGAATTGGGAACCAATTTCTGCAATGTCTTCATCCGCTGGTTTATTTTGTCTCTTCTTTTCTGTAATTTACCATGCATGCATACATAAATTAATTACACTTTCCAAAACTTCACAAATGTAATACTCCCTCCATCCCATAAAACATTACATGTTTCAAAAATGGCGCGCCTTTAAAATGAGTAATTTTGGTATTATTTTCTAATTTTGCCTTTACTTTATAAAAGAGTAGGATGAGATGTGTAGAATAGATTAATCATAATTTGAAAATAACACCAAAATTACTCATTTTAAAGGCGCGTCATTTTTTGAAACAGGAAATGTTTCATGGGACGGAGGGAGTACTATACTAGTTTCGTTCTACTTATAATATGTATATATAACTACAATAATTTTTTTGAAAACATAATTATAATAATTATTAATTTTACGCATTATTGTTATTATTAATGTAACGATGGTTACCCTTTCGGACTGATTGTGAGTAGCAGCAGCCCTGCTCCTTTTTGTTGAAACTGACGATTTTCCATCTTTCTTCTCATCCATTTCATTATCCCTCTATATTAATATAAAAAAATTGTAAGAAATTAAAATAATAATAATAATAATAATAATAATAATAATAATAATAATAATAATAATAATAATAAATATGAAATGCGTGCCTGAGATCTACTGTGACAGACGGAGTGATCATTATCATCGACGGACTTTAAAGTGCACTGTTTCTCCGAGCTGGTGTTTTCCGGCGAGGCCATGGAGGTGGAGGTGAACCCTTCCGTGAAAACATCCCTCTCTCCGCGCGTGTCCGTCACCGACATCTGCCGGCTATCCTTACTGTACGTCGCGCTCGCGCTCACGCTCATTTCCCGAGCGCCACCGCCTCTCACGCGCCCGCCGCCGGGTAAGACGCTGCACGACCCTACGTGGCCGGAGAAACCCAGTGCGGCCGCCGAGGGCTCTCGCTCGTGGCCGGGCCATCGGGGGATGGGCGGGGAGGTGGGTTTCGAGCACGGAACCAAGGCGTCCATCGTCAATGTGGCGGAGGAGGAGGCCGCCGCTGGATTCTTCGCCGCGCCGACGAGCTGGCGGTGGTTGTTGGGGTCGAACCAAGGGACCATCTCGCCGCCCACGACTCCCTCGACGCCGCCGCCGCGCTTGCGGGTAGGCATGCAGGTTGCTTGGCTTACAATAGACTCCAGAGTGCCGCCGGCGCGTGGCTTCTCCCACGCCTCTTTCAACAGTGTATCCGACGCCAGTAGCTTTGTCGGCAGCCGCGGCGCTCCCAGCCCATGCATAGCCAACTGCCCATTCTCCCACGTCAGCTCAGCCACTTCATAGTCCATCCTGCAACACCAAAAAATATGTAACATATTACTCCGTATGTTACATTTTTTAAATATACCACTAGGAATTTAAACTTTTGTTGACTTCATTATTAGATCAACAATTTTGAATTATTTGGGCATATCAAAAGCGTAACGAATATAGACACAATGTATGCCAACATTCATTCAACTTTAGACAAATATACATACGAGGGAACATCAGTGCATAGAGAATTGGATGCAGAGGGGGCGAGAGCGTTGATGTCGATGGGAGTCGAATTATGAGCATCGTCGATGTCCCAATTGGGCACACACTGGCTCATCTTCTCCAACCTTATAAAGTTAGCTAGGGTTTATGGATGATTTGATGCTATATGGATTATATATATAATATGTGTGTGTATAGGCTCAAGGAAGAAAAGGGGTTGACTTTTACTTTTATATATATGAAGCTTAGTGAAACAATGTGCTTTATATTAGAAGAAAGGGAAGGGAAGGTAGCTAGCAATGGAAGGAGAATAATGATTGAGAGGATAATATGAAGATGGAGAAGAAGGGAAGGCGATTGGATGGGAGAAGGGGACAATGGTCCATGTGTTTGACAGAGAAAACTTTTGGGAGTTTTTTTTTTGGGGGAGATGAAAATTCTAAAATGGGCTTTGGGTATTTCTAAGCTCTTATAGAGATTTCATTCTCATCATTGGTGTGATTGGAACTTTTTCATTTTTGGATTTAAAAATTTAAAGCTGGATAATAAATGGTTGAGTCATCCATGGCCCCATTGGCATGGTTGTCATAACTCTATAATGATTTAATCCGTATCTCTTTAAATATGTACTCTTTTTCTGTTTTGTTACACTCTCGTCTCATAAAATGACTCTTATTTTGACTTTTAATAGAAATAATGAGTATATATTTGTAGTTGATTTTATAATTTTATCTTTGATGTGATAAGTAAACGTTTGTAAGATGTGATAGATATGTTATTAGTGAAAAAGTATAATTTGATACATAGGACAAGATAAAATAGGGATAAAAGTGATTTTTTAATAGAAAGTAGTAGTGTTTTGTGAAAAACAAAAAAAGAAAGAAGAAAAGTTTTAGAATAATTTTTTAGAATAATTCTCTGAATAAGAGTAAAAAATTCTAAAAAGACTAAAATAGTAGTGTTAAATATTAGTTGCAAATATGTCAAAAGAGTCATATCTTATCTAAAATGTCAATTCACCAATTTTTGAACCATATATGCTGAATGTAGTTTTTTAAGATATTGTATTGGGGTCAGACTATGCATTGAGACCTCCAATGGGAACAATATTTGGTGCATGTCCAATGGTATGCTACTCGAGCATGTGCAATGGCAAGGAAGAGGAATGCCTTGCATTGCCACATTAGCTTCTTCCACTCATATCATGGCATGACAAGGCCAAAATATCTTGCTTTGTGAGGCATGAGTGTGGCACTTCATACTACTTTTTTTCTTTTTTAAAAAAATAATTATTTTAAAATTTTTTATGAAAAAAAACGTACAAGAAAGTAGAATAATTTTTTAACAAAATAAATAATAAAAATATTTTTTATATTTAAAACACATAAAAAAAGTAATAAAAAATAATGACTTACATTTGCCACTCCATTTACTTGCTACATGCTGACTGAACTATTTTTGATTGGTTAAAATGCTCTATGTCGCCGTATGACATTTCATTTTCGGCTTTCCATTGTTGATACTCTTATTTGGTTGGGGGATTTTCGTTGGGAAGAAGAGTAAAGGAACTACACATACACTGAGACACTCTTCCATTATTTATTAGAGCAATGTTATATCAAATATAATATTGTGTTCGATTCATGTCATCCCAATTTCATAAATGTTATAAAGCCAAAAAGTAGCGACGCCTACACCATTTGCAATTATGCATCCACATCCTTTCTAAAATAATGTGATTACACTTGAAACCTCTTGACTCAGTTCTTTTGAGTTTTCACAACAGTGGAAAAAAATTTGTGAGTTTATAAATAACAATGCTCATAGAAATAAAATTTGTTGAGTTAATAGATATGAATTTGATGATTTTCCAGAACTCTGAGTTTCTATCAGAAAAAGAAAAGAATATAATCATCACCATAACAAAAAAACACACAAACACTAAATAAATAAATTGCAAGAAACTCTTTCCTTGAAGGTAGGCATAATGTGCGTAAAACTCTTTCCTTGAAGGTGTCTCTCCATTTTCACTGGTTTGGTTGGTGTCACAATTGAGGTTATTTACCTCCTTTCCAATGCCCATTCAGCAAATAAAAAATAGAAATAAAATAAATCAAACTCCACTACATTGATTAATTTTCTTAGAATGCTAATCTTGGTCGGTGTCATTGTATTTCAACAAACATATGCACACATCTTAAAACGATTAGTATCCTAATATTATTTGTTTCCTCAATCTCAGCTTCTATTTTTATTGAATATTCCAACCTCCTTAAAGTCGAACCACCACGAACAAAACTGCAAGTATTTTTCTGGACTTTTCTTTTGGAATAATAGTGGAATAAGAGAGAGAGAGTATTTAACCCCCCATCTCGATCTATTCCCTTGGAAAAATCTTCGCTGCCACCTTCACCATATGGTTACCTTTTTCATTTTCTTGAACCAAACATAGTCTTCTAGTGATGAAATGATGCAAATCAATCGAGTAGAAAATAGATAGACAGTAGACATATTAGTTGTGCCAACGGATACCAAAGCAATAAGACACTCAAACACCGCGTTTTTTGGAGTAAAGGGATGTCACAAAATGATTTTATTTTCTAAGCATTTAGAAGATTCAAACAAATAATCCTTAGCAAACAGACTTTAAATCAAATGGAAAGTACCAAATACCCTCTTGAACAACAAGGAACAGAGAGGTGAAGAATAGAGACATGCAAATCTACATGAACCATAAGTTACATCAATTATAATAATTTTACTGGAAAAACGAAACATCTTAGTTGGCATCAAACAAGACAACAACCTTAAACATAGTCATAAATTTCATGGTGAACTTTACCAATCTTTAACAACCTATTGAAATAAGGGGTTCTCCAGCCTACCCCCAACGTATCACCTCAAAATAAATTCATATCAAGAACAGATATTTAAAGGACTTCAGAATCGAGACACAGTGAAAAAACAAAACAAAGATTTAACAAGTCATCTAAGATCAAAAGAAAATCATTCTGTAATTATTAAATAAAAAGTATCATTAACTTGTATCTACATTCAATAGAACAATATGTGGGTTAGTGGATGAGCACATATATGATATACCAATATACTTTTCTTTTCTTTCTTTCTTTTTTTTTTCTTTGATGGAATATGAATATACATCCCAGTAGTTAATTTGCCCAGAAACTTAATGGAATATGCTACTTTGCCTTTTTAATGGAGATGAATCGAAAAGCAATCGGATCTCCTTGTTCCTCCTTCCCCAATACTCTTGCTCCTGTAAAATCCAAATTATAAAATTAATGAATACATTAATCTAATTAAATCATCCACAAATTAAATACATCATATTTTTTAATAAAATGAGATCAAAATTGATGAACTTACAACAATAAAGGCCCCCGTTAACACCATACAACCGTCCTAGCTAGTCTTCCAAGAGGCATAGGGTTGAAGTAAGCAGCCAGAGCGGCGACAGCTGCTGAGGCGGCGGCAGAGGTTTAGGGTTTGGCAGCCGGTGCGACGACGGCTGCTGAGGCGTCGGCTGAGGGTTCTACAGTGGAGGTGGATGCCGTTGCGGCAACGACTGATGGTTCTGCGGTGGTTGTGGGAGTGGATATGGCGAGAGCTGCGAAGATGAATCTGGCGAGTGCGGCAGCCAGTGCGGGTGACAGTTGAGGTTCAGCGGCGGAGCTGGAGGTAGCATGTAGGTTGGCAGCCGCATCGGCCAATGCGGCCGTCAGTGCAGCAGCTGGCAGTGCGCCGTCAGGCGGTGCAGCGGCATATCTGGCCGGTGGAGATGCCAACCGGTTGGCGGCGGTGGCGTAACCATCCGAGGATTAAGATGATTAATATGCACGCAATGATGATGAACCCCACAATCCACAAGGACGACCACGAGGACGCGTCAGTCTAATTGGGAGTGGAGAGGAGGTGGCAACTTCCAGACGACAATGCTTTGACCATCCGAGGATTAAGATGATTAAATACATCATATTTTTTTAATAATATGAGATCAAAATTGATGAACTTACAACAATAATCTGAAAAGCCCCCAAAGATATCCGTTAACACCGTACAATTGTCCTAGCTAGTCCTCCCAGAGGCATGAGGGTTGAAATAAGCAGCCGGACTGGCGACGGTTGCTGAGGCGGCGGCAGAAGTGGAGGGTTTGGTAGCCGGTGCGGTGACGGCTGCTGAGACGACGACTAAAGGTTCTGCGGCGGAGCTGGATTAGAGGAGGTAGAAACCTATTACTCCCTCCGTCCCATATCTTTTTTCTCACTTTTCTTTTTGGATTGTCTCACTTGATTCTTCTCATTTCCTTATTTGGCAAATAAATTGAGCCAAAAAGACTAATCTACCCTTCTTTTTCTTCTTTTCATTTTTTTCTTCTTTCTTCTTACTCCCACCTGTCAAGGCTACCACAACACTCTTCATCCTTCTTATTCGTGCCACTCCCCCAGTCACCATATTTCTTTCTCCTTTTTCCTCTTCTAACCCCACTTTCTATTCTATCTTTTGTCCTCTTAGTTTAATTGCAACGACAAAGCTTCGGGATATGGCGTTCGTCCATCCCTCCTTTGACAAAGATTTCAGATCGGAAGAGCGCTGAGGGGGCAAAGGCAACGGAGACTGCATCGAAGTGGGAAAAGGGAGACTGCCACAAAGATGGGCGGCGGAGTCATGCGAAGAGGGGCAGCGGAGTCTGCCACAAAGATAGGCAGCGGTGCACATAATTTTCCAAAAAAATAATACTTACTCTGTATAAGAAAATATACTCTGCTCGTGTGTCTGGTGTAAGATGTAAAATTTGATCCAATGACTAATAAGCGACGGCGTATAAGAAAATATACTCTGCCTGCGCTTATAATGTTAGATATAAATTTGATCCAGCAACTAATATGCGACAGATTGAGCTTTCTTAAAACAGCCAGTTTCTCCTTTTGGAAAGTCAATTTTCGATAAGATGATGGAGGTGAGAAAGATGAAGATCATCAGAAATTACGATCGAAACAATGTCATTGAGAAGTCGCTGCCTCCTCTCCACTCTCGATCAGACAGACACGTCTTCGTAATCGTCATGTGAATTGTGGGGTTCATCATCATCGCGTGCATATTAACCATCTTAATCCTCATATGGTTACGCCGTTGTCGCCAACTGGCGAGCACCTCCACCGGCCAGGCAACCCGCCGCTGCACCAGCAGCCGCATTGGCTTTTGCGCTGCCGCTGCACCGGCAGCAACAATGGCCGCCAACTTACCAGCTGCCGCACCTGCCACATCCAGCTCCGCCGTAGAACCTTTAGCCGCCGCCTATGCAGTCGTCACCGCACCGGCTGCCACACCGGCTACCAAACCCTCCACTTCTGACGCCGCCTCACCAGCCGTTGCCAGTCCGGCTGCTTACTTCGACCCTAATGCTTCTAGGAGGACTAGCCAGGACGGTTGTACTGTGTTAACGGATATCTTTGGGGGCTTTTTTTAGATTATTGTTGTAAGTTCATCAATTTTGATCTCATATTATTAAAAAAATATGATGTATTTAATCATCTTAATTCTCGGATGGTCAAAGCATTCTCTTCGGGAAGTTGCCGCCTCCTCTCCACTCCCAATCAGACTGACACGTCCTCGTGGTCGTCTTTGTGGATTGTGGGGTTTATCATCATTGCGTGCATATTAATCATCTTAATGCTCGGATGATTACGCCACCGCTGCCAACCGGTTGGCATCTCCACCGGCCAAATACGTTGCTGCACTGCCTGACGCCGTACTGCTAGCTACTGCACTAGCGGCTGCATTGGCCGATGCGGTCGCCAACCCACATGCCACCTCCAGCTCCACCGCTGAACCCTCAACGCTGAACGCTCAACTGTCACCTGGCTGCCGCACTCGCCAGATCCATCTCTGCAGCACTCACCATACCCACCCCCACAACCGCCGCAGAACCATCAATCGTTGCCGCAACGGCATCCACCTCCACTGCAGAAGCCTCAGCCGACGCCTCAGCAGCCGTGCCGTCGTCGCACTGGCTTCCACACCGGCTGCCAAACCCTTAACTTGTGCCGCCGCCTCAGCAGCCGTTGTCACTCCGGATGCTTACTTCGACCCTATGCCTCTTGGAGGACTAGCTAGGACGGTTGTACGGTGTTAACGGAGATCTTTGGGACCTTTCAGATTATTGTTGTAAGTTCATCAATTTTGATCTCATATTATTAAAAAATATGATGTATTTAATTAGTGGATGATTTAATTAGATCGATGTATTCATTAATTTTATAATTTGGATTTTACAGGAGCAAGAGTATTGTGGAAGGAGGAACGAGGAGATCCGATTGCTTTTCGATTCGTAACTCCATTAGAAAGGCAAAGTAACATATTCCATTAAGTTTCTGTCAAGTGGGCAAATTAACTACTGGGTTGTATATTCATATTCCATCAAAGAAAAAAAAGAAAGAAAAGAAAAGTATATTCGTTTATCATATATATGTGTTCATCCACTAACCCACATATTGTTCTATTGAATGTGGATATAAGTTAATGATAGTTTGAATCTTCTAAATGCTTAGAAAATAAAATCATTTTGTGACATCCTTTTACTCTAAAAAACGCGGTGTTTAAGTGTCTTATTGCTTTGGTGTCTGTTGCCACAACTAGCATGTCTACTGTCTATCTATTTTCTACTCGATTGATTTGCATCATTCCATCCCTAGAAGACTATGTTTGGTTCAAGAAAATGAAAAAGGTAATGGTATCCTTTGCTTTGCTTGGATTGTTCACTAGCTAACATCCATTTGTCTTGTTTGTGTCCCTCATCCATCCAATAACTGACATGGGCCATGAAGACAAAACTAAATGTTGCCCCTCTTAGATCCATCCATAAAAGTTGTCCCTTGTGATTTGAGAGTGGTAACTCATAAGCGGTTACACATCAATTTTTCCCCTCATGCCTTGTTCATTGTTGTTTACTGTGTCTGAATCTTTCCTAATAATTAATGTTGTCTTATTGCTTTCATTCCTTTCAATATATCCATTCTTCTGTCTCGACTCATTACTTTAAAGAGTATAATGTCACCAGTGTTATAATTATATATCGACTAGGTTCAATGGCTACTCATTTTGAACGATCACGGAATCCACTGCCACTCTTCGACACTCTGCTCGTAAATTGATGATTCTTATCACCCCTAACCCCCCCTGCCTAGTCCCAATCCTAACCTATCTCTCTACCTATATCAATTGCACACCGCAAGTTTAGTTAATTTTAAAGTCAAAATTGTTTACTTTAAAGTCAACTAAATTTGTGGTGATCAATTAACATATGTGGACTCTTGAAGAATGGCAATGAATTCCATGATGATTTAAATTCAGTTGCCATTGAACTTAGTCGATATGTAATTATAACACTGGTGGCATTATACTCTTCAAAGTAATGAGTTCGGGAAGAATGGATATATTGAAAGGATCGAAAGCAATAGAGCAGCCTCAAAATTATTAGGAAATATCAGACGGAGTAGACAACAATGAACAGGCATATATGGAAAAATTGATGTGTAACCGCTTGCAAGTTTTCCCCCAAATCATAAAGGTACAACTTTTATAGATGGATCTAAGAGGGGCAACATCTAGTTTTGTCTTCTTGGCCCATGTAAGTCATTGGGTGGTTGGACCCACACAAGTCAAATGGATGTTAACCGGTCAACAATCCAAGCAAAGCAAAGAATACAGTTACCTTTTTTATTTTCTTGAACCAAACATAGTCTTCTAGGGATGAAATGATGCAATTCAATCGAGTAGAAGATAGATAGACAGTAGACATACTAGCTATAAAAATGAAATTCACTGCACAATCATGCGTTTCATCTTCATCTTGAATGACCAAAACACGAACCATTATCAAAGAAGAGCAAACATGCAAGCAAAAGAACGGACCTTACACCACACAGAGTACATATCATTCCACATATAACGACAAAAGTTTCCAAAAAAACATACACACACGAGTTAAAAAACAAGAAAAGCCGAGTCATGAAAATCCACCATGGTTGAAACCCAGAACCCCAAATCCAGTGACGGAGCTAAGAGGTCACTAGAGTCGGGCACCCAAAACCCCAAATTCGAGTCATGAAAATTTATTTCAAAAAATCAAATTATTCACAAAAAATATAACAATAAAATGTTATTATTATTAATTATGCAAGATGTTAGTTCTTTTTCAAAAGAACAATTTAGTTAATTATTTATTACAGAGTAAAAATTTGTCTGAAATTATATGTAGTAATTCTTATAATAAAATAAGAACATCAATAATAACCCAATTTGATCTTCAAACCAAGAAATCGCTTTTCTTTTCAAACCCAAAACAAGAAACCCAAGAAAAAAGATAAGCAAAGCAAGATCACAGACATGGTACCTGAGAACGGAAGGACTCTGAGAGAGAAACCCAAACTCACGGCACAGTAACTCTACTGCTCTCTATCGCTATATATAGATACAATCAGGAAGATAAGAAGCACGGCTGTGTAGAAAGGTAACAATTTGATGTAGAAAGTGAAATAAAAAGGTAATTCATTAAGTAGACCAAAGCAATTTATTACTCTTTTAATTATTAACATTCTTAATTTTTTCTCCTTTAATGGTATGTCTTAAAAGTATTGTAAAAACTATTAAAGTAAGGCAATAAGAATCCGGGTATTACCATTTTTATTTTAATATTCTCTTTTAATGATAAGAATTTAAAAATATTATATTTAATAATGTTGATTATTACTAAAAATGGTAATAAGTAATAAGGACTTAAATTATGCTACATATGCAATTGTTTAAGAATTATATAAAAAATGCAATTCTTCAATGTAGACCTACGCAATTCAATACTTTTAAATTATTACCATTTTTATATTTATTTTTCTCCTTTGATGGTATATCTTAATATAACCGTAAAAATTATTTAAATTAAGGTAATAAAATTCCGGATATTACCATTTTTATTTTATTCTCCTTTAATGATAAGAATTTAAAAGTATTATATTTAATAATACTGATTATTGTTAAAAATGGTAATCATTGATAACAAAATGAATTATTCTACGGTTGTTTAAGTACTAAATAAAAAAAGTAATTTGTGTACTACATTAGATGAGTATAATAATATTATTAATGGTACTAATAAATAATAACATTATTTGTTAGTGTTAAATTGAGATACTCTTAGTATAATAATACTGTGTATGTGGTAATTTGTGTATGAAATTATATGAGTATTATTTCAGGAAATAATATACATGGACATAGGATTGGGTAATAATACTCAAATCAGTTTTAAAAATAACTTTAAGTTATTGATAATTGAAGCACCATAATGTAAATGAAATTCAAATATACTTCGATCTACTCCCTACAAAATAGATGCTCTAATACATAAACTTAATTTCTTGAACAAGAAATTAACAGAATATATGGAATAATTGGATGACAGTACAGATCTATATTCCTAAAAATTCATCGAAGGAGGCGCCACAGGGAGAAATAAAATAATTGGTTGGTACCTGAAGGACGTCGATGAATTTGCGCCACAGGGAGTTGATCCGGCGCAGATCTGGCGCGGGGATGAACAGGACTTCCGAGAAGAACACCTACCCGCGCTTCTGCGCGGCGTCTCCGGCTAGCGCGATGAGCAGGCGGCGTCGCGTCTCCTCGTAGGCCTGCCGGAAGTTCTGCGCGGACAAGTGGCGCTCAATCGAGGAGATCGAAGGAGGCGGCGGCGGATTGCGCGGTGGGAGTGACCGCCGTGGGGGCGGCGGACAGGATGGAGACCCCGAGGGAAACGGCGACGGTGGTGCAGGCGGGGGTGTTGGGTTTTTTCAGAAAGGAGGAGGACGGGGAGTAAAACCTTGAAATTAACAAACCTTGAAATCAATTCAATTTGATCTGTGGTCAACCAACAAAAGGTTCAAACAGAACTCAAAAGATAAATACCAAAAAGGCCAAGCAGGGTTTAATTCTCCAAAAGACTAACACCAACATTAACAATTTATCATTGATAAAGAAAGATTCAATCTTTTTACTAATTTCTTTACATGATTTGCATATAAATATATATAGTTAATAGATGTGACACTTGAAGTCTATGCTACAACAGATTTTTTTATTTGTTTTTTCATAACATAATCAAACTGCTATAGACCAATTTATTACGGAGTAGCATTCAAGTTCTTCAGTCCTGCAACGAAGGATCTTAATAAGGAACACTTCCCTGACTTTGCACTCCAACGGCTTCAACCCATTAGTCAGCGCGCCAAACACGGCCCGAACCCGGTACACTATCTTCCTTGCCTCTCCCTCCCTCCCCACTCAGTGGAAAATGAACAGTGTTGATCAATTCATTCAAGCGACGAACAGATTTCTCAATCTTATGAATCTCATTCAACATCCCGCAAGCATTTCTCCTGTCCTTTCACTCCTCGAGGATTTTCTCATGAAGGGCCATGAGCGGGCCCGCCCAGACGAACTGCTGTTTGTTCATGTAGAAATGGGTCTGGAGGCCGCGATCCTGACAAGGGATCGCAGGTATAAGGGCTCACATCACAAAGTAAATAACATAGCTCTTAGATAGTGAAGACAGACAATGCCAATCCATTGGAAGCCACAATTTCGCTGTTTCTTGGGGCAGATATGTTGTTCCCAATGGTTTGGAGTTGTCTGGATGCTGACAAGTTCCTGGAAACACTCCAAGATAGTGAACAGAAATGGGTTAAAGATGTATTACTGTTACAATAATCCCTTTGACGCCCGAAGAAACAGTTTCTATGAGAAATGGATGTATTGTGAGACTCTTTCTCATCCAGCACACTTATAGCCAAATCCACCAAGGCCTTCTTTGCTTTGCGAAACTGGCCTTCGCCCAGACTGATGATTATTGTCAAATGCGCACAGCATGATCTCCAGATGGCTTACAGTCCATAATCAAAATTCCATATGTAGATGAATGATAGTTTATCCATGATGGCATAATTATGATAACAGGTGTGTAATTTGAAAACCTCCAATTCTCTCAACCAATTTTGCTTTAGTTTTCTTTTAACCAAAAGGAGGCTCTATTGTAAAGCATCTATTGCTTCAATTCTTGGAACACCTGATCTTTCATTTAAGAACAGGACATTTTTTTACTCCTTTGTAATAACTTCATTATATTAGTTCAATTATGCGGGAGATCATTAAGCCTTTTTCATTTAACACAAATCAAAACAAAAGCAATCATAATAAGTAAAGTTCCAATACAGATCAAAAGCACGTGCACAAAATTCTATGAATAATTGATAAAAAAATTAAAGCATTACCATGCATGTATTTTGTTCTAGCACTACAATATTCATAAGGTAAGGATAGTGAGAAATATTTTGTGAGCTGTATGACATGGTTCTGTCTTCCATTTTCCGGCGTCTCTATTTTTCCATTGTCGCTACTTTATGAATATTGTAGTGCGTGTGTTGTGTAACCAATTATTTCTCCAAGCACACATTTAGATGTTATGCATCTTTTTCTAACACTTTTTTTCATAGAACTACACAATGAATTTGCAAAACAATTATGATAGCCGTTAATCATTAGCCAAATTATTGAATGATTGTGATACGATAACCTGGCTCATTTCTCTTTCTTTCCAATTAGCTATGATGGTACCTCAAATTTGAATTGGGGTGCACATCATGCATAATAGCATAATCTTAGCTTTTTTCAAATATATTATAATTGGAGATATGTAAAGAAAGTTTTCAAATAATTCAATCAAATCCAAACATAAAACTAAATCATGAATAATTTGAAAACAAATTTCAACAATTTTAAGATCTCAAAAAATAAGAAACAAAATACCTGGAACTAATTTTAGACCAGCAACTCATGTAGCTCTTCCTTCCAAATAGCATTTCCAACCAATTTTGCTATAAATATCGTCTCTGTGATAGATTAAACATGCTATCTGAGAAAAAGTTCAGAATACAATGAAGACTACTTTTGAGAATAAATACCATTGGTCTAAGCTGTTACCAGTGAAACATTCAATACTACAACCCTAATGGAATTTAAATTACTATTTTAATTTAATTGCCTTAGGCAAAAAAAAGAGCTGAGCATCTAAATTGACATTGCGTTAAATGGAGATGAAGAAAGTGGGATATTGAAATAGAGATTCTCTTACCCATGCTTGTCTATATACCGTACACCCATGCTTCAGCCAAAATTTTTTCTGCACAATATCTAAGATCTAAATACTAACCTAGCCCAAAAATTTGCAATTGAATGTTTGAAGCTGCAGAATATAAAAGATTATGCAATTGATGCCGCATAAAAAAGATTTGCAAAAAATATTCCATCACAGAAACTCATATAGTTGAGCTCTTGACTTCTCTTTCATCACATACCTCTTCCGATCGAGGTCTAATGGAAGGAGCATTGGAGCAGCTATTTTGATATATCTATTGCACGATTTGATGCATTGTAGCTGCAATTTGCAGGCAAAGCTCCTCCGTGCCGCCAGAATCCAGCTAGCCTAGGGTAGAAGGTTAGCCGGCATTGTCGTCTCCTCCGTTCGAATCCCTGTTGTCCATGGCGGAAGAAGGGTCAAAACCCTAGTCGCTAGAATCGAAGATATGGTGTAGCTTCCGATAAGAAAAACGTATAGAGCACATGAGATCGAAGCTGGCGTAGATCTCGATAAGAGGGAAGGGATTACCTTTTTGGAGAAGCTAATACTCTGGCGAAGAAGCGTACATACGCTGGCTGGAATTTTTTTCTTTTTACTCAGCATATAGTTCACCAATAATAGGGACAGCAGCAGTAATAGGCCTCAACCCACATTTTTAACCCAGCCCATTAAACAATAACCCGGCCCAAAAAAATTGGGCGGGAATACTGTTCATTTATGGCTCCTATCATTGTATATATATAGATATAGATATAGATATAGATATTGATATAGATATAGATAATAGATATGAGAGAATTTAGAAAAGACAAATTATATGGCAGGTTGATGGTCCACGATGGACCTACACATAAGAAAAATAAGCAAATCTTAACTATCTTGATGAGTATTTACTTTAATTAAAAAATTAATTTTTTTAAGTGAGAAGATGAACAAAAATAATACGGAGTATGCATTTAAGGCGCACCATATAAGCATTTTTTACAAAAAAAAACTATTTAAACAACATTCTCTCATCATTGAAATTAGCTTAAAAAATAAAGGATGGATACGAGTACTGAATATATATTTTTTGAATTGAGACTCACGAGTGGGCTTAGATGTGTGTGTGACCATTGCGAGAAATAAAATTATACGGAGTATAAGAGTATTTTATTTTATCATATATAAAATCGATTAAAAACTTGAAATAATAAATGTGATAATGTTTTTGGAAGAAATTATCAATCTAGGGCATAGTTAGTTACATACGGCTGACGTATAATACATTAATACATATGTTCGTGTGCAATACGTTACGATTTTATAAAATACGGCTTACTATCCATATTAAATGTTCAACATACAGATATGGACACGTACACATTTTAAATATTTTCAGTTTTTAAAATATCTCTTATCGTATGTTTATATATATATTATCATATATGAATTTTACACATATTTATCGATTCATAGTCACCAATTTATATTAGGGCAAATAAACAAAATATGAAATATTTTAAATAAAATATTTATAGTAGATTTTTCAAATTAGAATCTCTATTTATTTCAAATACTTATTTGAAAAAAATATACTCCCTTCATTAAGAAAAATATCTTTATTTGACTTTCACGTACATATTTTAAAAACGTTTAAAATAAAAATTCTATAGCTTGAAGGGATTTAGGAAAAATAAATAAAATTTGTGAGTCACTCATTCCTTTCTAAAAAGAAATTGAATTTTTCGAGACAAACAACAAGTGAAAGAGTAAAATCTTTTTTTAAACTTGACATAATTTTTTTCTATTGAATGCAGATAGTATTTTTTATTTCAAATTAGACCTGTGCAAACAAGGGTCGGCCCGTCCGGCCCGCCCAGCCCGCCCTTTAAAATGGGCGGATATGAACAATTTTTAATACTCACATGGGCGGGCCAGCCCAAGCTTGAATTGTATTTGGGCGGATCTAAAAATTACTTTTAGCCCATCCGGGCTAACAGGCTCGCCCATATTCATTAAATACATTTACTTTATTATTTATTATCTAGATAATATAAATTTTAAAATTTTCTTTAAATCATATATAATAATGTAGTTTATATCACTCACCCCTCTTAAACAAAAATCAATAGTCTTCTACACCA
Source organism: Cuscuta campestris (assembly GCA_900332095.2). Classification (NCBI taxonomy): domain Eukaryota; kingdom Viridiplantae; phylum Streptophyta; class Magnoliopsida; order Solanales; family Convolvulaceae; genus Cuscuta; species Cuscuta campestris. Next base: position 1,261,186 of record OOIL02001452.1, read on the forward strand.
TGTTTGGTTCAAGGAATTTGAAAGGGAAAAGAAAAGAAAACGAAGTGAAAAAATATTTTTCTTCTTTGGTTAGAGGGAAAAAGAAAGGAAAAGTGGAAGAAAAAGAAAATGAGAAGACAAAATTTACCAAGTGGAGAGACAACCAAATTCCTTCCATTTTGGTGAGGAAAATGAGAGAAAACCATTTTCTTTTCTTTTACTTCCAAATTCCTTGAACCAAACATAGTGTTAATGAATATGTATGATGGATTTATTAATTATGTAACAATATTTCTATTATATTTTCTATGTAAATGTGGCGAGTGGTAATTTTATTTTAAACATTTAAAAACAAGTTCAAGATTTTCTTTTTGATTTTTTTGTGTAAAAAAGATTTTCTTGATGTTTTATTCGGGCCGAGCAGCCATGTGGCATTTCGGCCCGCTAAGGTGGGCTGGTATGGGTAAAGAGTTTAGCCCATCAAATCTGGGCCCGGCCAAGCCTGCCCATGCAAATGAGCTAATAATTTGTATCAAGGCCGGCCCAGATCCGGCCCGTATCCTTATTTGCATAGGTCTATTTCAAATTGATTAATTTTGTAATTAATATTTAATATTAATTAAATAAAAGCAATTTTATGGTTCTAATTGTAAATACTCCCTCCGTCCCAATTTAAATCGCTCATTTTGACTTTTGGGCATATTTAAGGAAAATAAAAAATAAAGTTGATTTTTTGAAATTGACATTACTTTTTAGGAGGGGTGATGATGAATGAAAAGATAAGGTGAAGAAGAGTGACTTATTTTAGGGGTAGTTTAGGTATTTTATTTTTAAAAGTTTACGAAAACAACTAACAGGCAACTTATTTTGGGACGGAGAAAAAAGGCAAATAGGCGATTTAAATTGGGACGGAGGGAGTATAAAACTCCATATTAATATTGTGATAATAATTAAGTATTGTATATATAATCGATATAAAGTATTACTCGTATTTTGTTTAAATTTTTTTGTAAAAAATTAATATTGGTTGTTATATACTCCCTCCGTCCGGAAATATTCTTCCCATTTTCCTTTTTAGTCCGTCCGGAAATATTCTTTCCATTTCCTTTTTTAGTATGCTTTTTAAGGCTAAATATCAATTATACCCTTCTATTTTATCACAAATCTACTTTTTAAATACTTTTTTAATAATAAAAGGAGATTTAAAAGTTTATGGTAAGTGCATTTTTGAAAATTTTGTATTTTTTTTATTATTCCTTAATAAGCGTGCCAAGTCAACACGGGAAGAACATTTCCGGACGGAGGGAGTAAAAAATTTTATAATTAAATATTCAATTCATACGTACTATACGTAATTATATATATAATATCAAATGTATGTGTAATTTAAAATATTGTTGAAATTGTATAGATATCTAAATATAATACGTGTATTATACGTACGTAAGTATAATAGATGTATTATATGCGTATCAACCCACTAGACCGAGGCTTATTTGATATTGGGCCAGAAATCAGAGGGTTTTTGTTTAGTATTCTCCCTGGTCGGGCCGGGTCGAACGAAACGGTTTTAAAGAAGGTAGAGCCCCATCGCCAGGAAAACCTCAGTGACCGAGCTTTCAGCAGTCACCGCCCGTCACTCTCTCTTAAGGCCGATTCCACCGGCAATCTCTTTCGATCTTTAGAGGAATGGCAATCGATATTTCCGGCGATCGCCAGTACGGTCAGGACGTTCGAACACAAAATGGTAAAATTGCATCTCCAGTGTTCATGTGTACCGAGATTTCGACTGTATGTTTCTGAAATTAGTTTGTTGTTTTGCTTCTGGAATTGGTAGTTGTGGCATGTGTAGCAGTGGCAAACATCGTTAAGTCCTCACTTGGTCCGGTTGGGCTCGACAAGGTTTGCTTCGCTCTCCTTCATTGAACCTACGAACATTTGCAATTTGTTTTGTGCATTGGAACTGTCAAGTTTTCAACACAGTTAATACAGAGTCCTTCGAGCTTTAAGGAGTAATGGGTTGCCTCCAGATTGCCAATTGTGTCCTTTGACTCTGCTTGATTTCAATTTGAAGCTTTCTTGGATCTATTTATTTTGAATGTTTTTTTTTGCTGTAGTTGAAGGCCATTCCCTATGTAAGCTGACTTAGTGGTGTTTGTTTGTTTTCACACACCAGATGCTTGTTGATGATATTGGGGATGTAACCATCACAAACGACGGTGCTACAATTCTGAAGATGCTAGAAGTTGAGCACCCAGCAGCTAAGGTCTCCATATGAAATCATATACGGAGTATCTTTATCTGTAGGATAAGCTTTATTTTCTAAGATCCCTTTTTTAATATTAATATTGTGAAAAATGTAGGTTCTTGTTGAATTGGCTGAACTTCAAGATCGGGAAGTTGGCGATGGAACTACTTCTGTAGTCATCATAGCTGCAGAGTTGCTCAAGGTGTTGTGTTAAAGCACTTAATGTTTCAGGGGAATTTATTTGACTACATTGATGCAGTTATAATTTTATGGCTGAGCATCTGATTTTTGTTTCCACAGAGAGCAAATGACTTGGTGAAGAACAAAATTCATCCCACTTCGATAATCAGTGGCTACAGAGTGCGTATAACTTCTAGTATCATTTTTCGCATACAATCCAACATGTCAATTTAAGACATTGGTGTCCCGCACTATTGACAAATTCCTGATTTTTATGTTTCATTTTGATTGATTATCTACTTGTCAGCTTGCAATGAGAGAAGCTTGTAAGTATGTTGATGATAAACTGGCTGTGAAGGTAACACCCTTTGGTCAATGCTTGTTACAATATTTTGTCTTGTACTCATGCTCGCATTGTTCTTACTTTTTAGAATCCAAGTAATCAAACTACTTGCTATTAGAAATTAAAGCCTCCATATTTCATTTCTTAAAGTTTCAAACTAATCAAACTTATTTCTTTTCTTCATTAAATATTCAAAAGGTAATCTCTGTGATTTATTATTGGGTAATTTAAACAAAATATTCATTGATCAGCCAACATGGGAAGTTTCTATTGACATCAATCTTACAGTGCTTGTTAAAACTTAAACGTGGTACACTTTACCTCGTCATGGGTACTAGTTCTTATACATTAAGTTTGAAAAACTCAAAATTTGTACTTTTATTCTTCTAACAAGATTTGTTGACCATCTTAGGTTGAAAAACTTGGGAAGGATTCCCTCTTAAACTGTGCCAAGACAAGCATGTCATCAAAGTTGATAGCTGGTGATAGTGATTTCTTTGCTAACCTGGTATGATGTTCTAATTACTTGTGGAACCCTGTATAGAATTATAATCTGCAGATACATTTTATGCAGATACATTTTGGAAACATCCGAATATCTGTCTTTTTTTGTTGCTAAAATGAACTTCAAATCCTTATCTTCCTACATGTATTTCCTTTCAGACACAATTTGTATGAATCATACAACAAGACTCTTTTTTCAAAGAGTATATGATGTTATCCAGGAATTTTGTCCATGAGTGTCCTATGTGACACCACACTATATGAGTAACAGCGACTAAACAACTCCTAACATGACACCACACAATATGAGTAACAACGGCTAAACAACTCCTAACATGACACCACACAATATGAGTTGGTCAAGATGTATATAACCTTAATCATGTTAAAGACTAGAGGCTGTTTCTGTTTTACCCTTAATGCATTTACTTCCTAAACCCTTAGAAAGTAAGATGCGAGTAAAATGAAATGTGCCAATTTGATTTAGTCCATTATTTATGTGAAGCCGAAGCTATGTAAAAAATGATTTCTTTAGCTCCACTGGCAATGTATGAATCTTTCCCATTATGTACGTTTTCTATATTCTATCAAATTTACTATTTTATGAACTTGTATAGGTTTATGCATATATGATCAAAAGTGTGGTATAACTGTATAACTTCATAAGGTTTGTACATCAGATGGTATTGCAATCAAAGTGCAGTATAAGATCTTTTATTAGATGGTTTGGTGGTTTTACATTTACACATGAAAAGGTGTACCCTAGATAAATAACCCATTATGTTTTTATCTTAGGTTGTCGAAGCAGTACTATCAGTTAAGATGACAAATGCTCGTGGAGAAACTAAGTATCCCATCAAGGTTAGTTCGTTTTAAAGACTATGTCTTCGCTATATAGAGGTTTTTTAACTCCCCAATCTGCAATCTTGCGGTTGACACTTAATTAGCAATTTTTGCTTTTAGATGCCCATCTTTTAAACTATAATCTTAAGCACTTGGTTTTCACAGGGTATTAATATACTTAAAGCCCATGGAAAAAGTGCAAGAGATAGCTTTCTTTTGAAAGGGTATGCTTTGAATACTGGAAGGGCTGCACAAGGGATGCCACTACGAGTTTCTCCTGCACGCATTGCTTGCCTTGACTTCAATCTTCAGAAGACAAAAATGCAGTTGGGGGTTCAAGTTTTAGTTACAGACCCTAGGGAGCTTGAGAAGATTCGACAAAGGTGATCCCTTTTACTACATGTTTGAGGTTAAGCTGATACTAATTCTATTTAGCAATGCATAGGTATTCCTCAATAGCCAAACATTTTTATCCATATAATAAGTACGCTATGCTGATGATTCTATAATTTTGTTTTTGCTTCTGAGTTGGACACATTATGATCTCACAATGGCCACGTAACTTTATCCAGTTTGGGGTTTTAAAGCACAATTTTGGCTGTTCGTCAGTGTCAATTTTATCCTTCTTCATTGAGTTCTCTTTAATACAGTGCTAAGTCAGCATTAATGTTATATAGATGACACTGTCCAAAGTTCTAGGAAGCCAAATATTTCTTAGCTATTATCAGTCCATAAATATTGAATGGACTATGGACAGCTCTAGAAATCGACCATGGATTTGTTTATCTATTTGGTCCAAAAATAGTTCATTAGATGCTATTGCTACATAACTGTAAGTCTCATGTGGTCATGCTACATGTCAAACCTTGTATACATAAGTTAATTTCTTTGTTACAGAGAAGCTGATATGACCAAAGAACGCATTGAGAAGCTTCTTAAAGCTGGAGCAAATGTTATATTGACCTCTAGAGGAATTGACGACATGGCATTGAAGGCAAGATGCTTCATTCATCATTTGATTTAGTTCTTTACTACCTTGAATGCCTTAATGCATATTTTATGTACAGATGCATTTCTGCCTTTTTAATTCCAAGCATATTCCCAAAATCCTAATTTTCCACATCAAGTGTCTTCATCTTAATCCCAACTATGTTGGGGCTGGTAGGTCCATGAAACATATGGTCTCAATCAAGTGTATGAATTTAGTTAACTATGCAGCTTCATAAGTCGACCCGAACTAAGCATACCCGATATGTCGCACGAACATTTAGTAAGATGTAAATAGAACTTATATCTACCGTCAGGGGTATAGAGGCTGTTTCTGTGAAGACCTGAAGACCTAAAGCATGCTTACAGTTTTAATGGGATGTTCATGTTACAACCTTATTACAAAGGAATAATGAGCTGAAATAAAAATCCATTCTTGCATAGTCGTCCACTCGCATGGATAACCCACAATTCCAAATACACATTTGAGAACTTGACTAATGTTCACTAATAATATGTGAGCTGATTTGTCATTTAAATTCGTCAGTATTTTGTTGAAGCTGGTGCAATTGCAGTTAGACGTGTTCGGAAAGAAGACTTGCGCCACGTTGCTAAGGCCTCTGGTGCCACGGTGGTACGTTTTAGACTTTTATTCATACACTAACCTTTACTAAACCCTTTGTGATCTCTTGATGGGAAATTATGAATTGGTCTTGGTTTTTTTGTTTTTATTTTGATACCTGATTCATTTTTGTGCTGCAGGTCTCAACTTTTGCAGATATGGAAGGGGAAGAAACTTTTGAATCATCATTCCTTGGTCATGCTGATGAGGTTGTTGAGGAGCGCATTGCTGATGATGATGTTATTTTGATAAAAGGGACAAAAAACACTAGTGCGGTATGCAAGAATTCTTTCCCTTCTGTTGGTTCCCCCATTCAGATGAATCTTTGAATATTCATTTTTTTTAATATGGAAGTTGTGTGTCATAACATTTATCTTTATTTTTCTGTCAGGTTTCATTGATACTTAGAGGAGCAAATGACTATATGCTTGATGAGATGGAGAGGGCGTTGCATGACTCTTTGTGCATTGTCAAAAGAACATTAGAATCAACAACTGTAAGCCCCTTCTTGCGCTCTGAGTTATAATGCTCTTATGTTTGATACATAGTATAAATCAGCATGAACAATTATGAATTGTTCAACTATTTCCATGTGTATATCGCATGGGAGATTTTCTTCCAAAGAATAGCGTTCCTAAACCATGGTGAAAAATATTCCCACCTTCACCTTAGGTATATTGCTTCCTCCCTCATTCCCATCAACCAAGCTTAGGAAATAAAATTGTTCCTCAATCCTTACACCATGTTCTTCCCTCTAAACCTTTCTGCATACCAAATAAGCCATTGCTGTACAAAATTCCTGGGAAATTTGTGAGTGTGGATTTATTTAGCTGGTATCAACGTATATTCTGAATTTACAAGGGAAAATTCTTTCAGGAAATCTAGTTTAGGCAAATAAGTAACCTAGTCAAAAGCTACTAAATCTGCTGAAAAAAACCGAATAAGCAGAAGATACTTTTGCATGCCAAAGTAGGATTGTTTTTCAAGTTTTTTCTAATTTATAATCTGGACTTTGCCAAAGAACTTTTAATTCATTTATTTATGGTTTAAATATGAGTGCAAATGTTTGGTGAGTAACTATTGCTAAACAGGTCGTTGCGGGTGGAGGTGCTGTTGAGTCTGCTTTGTCTGTGTATCTGGAGTACCTTGCAACTACACTTGGTTCTCGGGAGCAGCTTGCTATTGCTGAATTTGCTGAGTCATTGTTGATCATTCCAAAGGTGAAAATAAGTGAAATACTGTAAAATCCTACAAGTATATAATTTCTCTCTGTAGATTTCTAGTTCATCGGCCTGAAGAATATATTCCCCTGGTGCAGGTACTTGCTGTCAATGCTGCAAAGGATTCAACGGAGTTGGTTTCTCAGTTACGTGCGCATCACCATTACGCACAAACCCAGGCTGAGAAGAAACATTGGTCAAGGTAATGCTGTTTCTGCGCTTTAAGGGATGGTCAATTCATGTACTAGAGGGGTTGGGGGTGGAATGTGCCATGACCTTGTCCCCACCCTTGTTTATAGACCTGACCAAATTTGTTTTTTAACTCAAGACCCGACCAAAAAGTACTGGGTTTTGAACTAGGATGTTGTTAACCAAACCCAAAAGGATCCCGCTAAAATGAGTCAAACCCGACTGACCTGATGTAACCGACCCGCTAAGGTAAATTTTTTTTCTTCAAAAACGTGTACTTTAGTATAAAATATTGTGATTAAAATAATGTTATAACTTTATTTTCTTATTACTCTTTATTAGTGTATAAATTTATCTTTTCAAGTGAGTTTTTAATGATATTGTTATGTTATCTTACTTCTTTTTTAAAGTACATAATTAATTTTTTTTAGATTTTTTTGAACACTAATAACTTAATTATAATGGAATATCTGCTCATATATTCTCAACTTATTAAGCATGTAGAGTTATTGCCCCACCGGGGATCAAACCTGTGCCTCTCATATGGGAGTCACAATCATGTTGCTGGGCCACCAATTTTTTTTAGATTATTTAGTACTCCGTAGTCCGTATAATATTGTTGTATATATCAAAAAACTAATTAATTTTTTTAAAGAAAATATTGTAAAAGCTTCAGTATATTTAGTGCTTTATTAATGAGACAACGATCCCTTTAAATGTACTCTATGTTAAAATTGATTCTTAAGACTAAATAGACACTGGCTTGACTATGTTATTGCAGCATGGGACTAGACCTATTGAAGGGAACGATACGTGACAACTTGGAAGCTGGAGTAATCGAGCCTGCAATGAGCAAAGTGAAGATACTTCAAGTAAAGCACTCAATAATAAAAATTTTAAATAACAAATATTTATATCATTATCATACACATAATAATTTGTGCTTTCTGTTGATATTTGAGATAATATTTGTTTATATGAATTTGATCCCAGTTTGCGACTGAAGCGGCGATTACGATACTTCGAATTGATGACATGATAAAGTTGGTCAAAGACGAAAGTCAGAACGAGGATTAGAAGAAAATGAACTGAACTCTCTACCTTTTTCACACTTTTTTGATGGAGTAAGTTTTTTCATGAGAAGATGTGTGGTGTGTTGTTGCATTTGAGCCTGTGAAATGTTTTTGTAGTGTGGTTTGTGTAATAGACTTAGTTCACTTTGTGAAGGGCAATCCCCTCTGATTTGTAAGCCTTAGTGCCTATAAGATGATAAAATACTTTCAGATTTAAAAGTTGTTGCTACGGTTTGTTCAAGTTTTGTCCTGACCAATCTTGACCGCTAGGTCTTGACCGAACCCACACTAAGTAGATTTAGTGTTGGTCTTCGATAAAAAACAATTGACATTCCAATTTTGATCTGGTCCCAAACTTGAAATATTTTTGGTTTGGCACTAATTGATCAATTCAACTTGAAAGACCAAAAGAATATATGTATATCTCTATTTTTTATGTTCGTAATTAAATGCTCCCTCTTGTCTAAAACTTTTTTTGTTTAAGTTCAAGAGATTTGACTTGAGCTTTTTATATTCAATTTTTATTATTATGTGTAAAGTTTAAAAAGAAGATTTATATATTAAAGAGTTATATCAAAAGTTATACTTGCAAAACAAGAAATGGAATGACTATTGTTTATCAAATTACAAATGAAGATAGGCTATACTTTGATCATTAACATTGTTATTTACTCCCTCCGTCCTAATTTAAATCGTCTGTTTTGACTTTTGGACATATTTAAGGAAAATAAAAAATAGAGTTGATTTTATGAAATTGTCATTACTTTTTAGAGAAGGGGTGATGATGAATGAGAAGATAAGGTAAAAAAGAGTGACTCATTTTAGGGGTAGTTTAGGTATTTTATTTTTAAAAGTTTACGAAAATAACTAACAGGCAACTTATTTTGGGACGGAGAAAAAAGGCAAACAGACAATTTAAAATGGGACGGAGGGAGTATGTTTTAAAACTAAATTTCGAAATAAATTCATTAATATTAAAATTATATCACATTTTTATGTAGTTTTTCGTAATTTGTGATTAACATTTAAAAATGTTGATCACAAAATTCGAAATGGATTGAAAGATATGAGATGGAGTAAATAAAAAATAAAAAGTGAAATGATTATTGTTTCATCAATTTTTTTGATGATAAAAACTGAATTAACTCAACATAAATATCAAAGTTTGGGGGAACAGAATCTCAAATACCGCAATGGGAATTTGCACGTCTAGCTAAAATATGAGCAACACCATTCAATTCACGATAAATATGATAAGTACAAACCGAACAGAGAAAAAAAGTATGAGCGAGCCACAACCTTTAATAATCGAACCAAAATATGAGCGACCAATACTAGCTTGCCTAATGGCGTTCCCCACCACTAGACTATCTGAGAAAAGATCCACCTCCAAGCAACCCTCGCTCTTCAACCAAGATAATGCTTTTTGTACCGTAACCACTTCTGCTACTTACAGGTTTGAAACATAAGGTAGAATACAATTAGTAGCCTTTAAAAACATACGTAATGCATCCTGTAGAACAATGCCAAATCTCATTTCCCCAGATTGGGGGAAAAAAGCAGTATCGACAAAGCAACTCCTTGAAGATCTCAAAGGAAATTGCACCGATCTAGGGATAGCCGAATGGTGACAGTTGGTAATGAAACCCTAGACTCCCACATTGCTGCATTACGAACTTTCTGTAGCGCCCACACCACATATGCCGCGGTTTGAAGTTCATCCAAAGATAAGAATCAAAAGGTTGCTGAAATGAAGCAACCTCATGTACCGAGTAGTGCACTCCAATCCCATTCTAAATAAGTAGAAAGTGAATAAAATTTGACATGAATTTGTAGGACAATTCGTAGTGGTAGTCCATCCCTCCGTTCAAAATTCAATACTTTTGGTTTACAGAAAATGTTTGAACGGCCTTGTTACTCCATTAAAAGAAGATTGAACATTTTACAATACTCCTTTAGTATTTCCACTTTCTCGACGTTTGTCTCTGTTCTGAATATCTCCAAATTGTTAGGGCAATTCCGAGAGGGGACTACCCTTCTTGTCCATCATACTTCGGTTCACTGATTATATACACATTTGTAAAAGAAAAATTAAGTCTTTAAAATAAACTGAAAATTATACAGAGCAAGTACTATTACTCTGTATGAGCAAATTTTAATAGATCTACACACCATCAATGATCAAACAATAAGTTTTGGAGTCTTACTCCCAAAAGGTGTCGAAATCAATTAAACACACTCTGATATGAAAACGAATGCCAAACAAACGAAGCTCTCCCAACTTAGACTATGCTTGGTTTGAGTAAAAGAAATTCCCAAATTCATACTATTGTTTGGTTACACTTAAGAACTCAGAAATCCAATTACTTTGGTCTAAAGTGTTGCCAAGAAGGTGTAACACAAGTTTCAATCAATACAAGAAACACAACAAACACAAAAAAGATATCTATAAAGAGAGAGATGTTTCCATTAGAGCCTCTCTTAGGCTTAAGCTTCTCGGCGCACAAAGTACAACTTCCCCATGACATGAAGAACAGCGACAAACGCTATGAAGCCAATGCTCATGATGAGCACAACATTGGGAGATATCTTCAACCCCGGGGCATCATCCGTGTAGAACTGGAGCATAGTACCACCAGCACCGCCAGTGGCACCGCCACCGCCTCCACCTGAGGTCCTCCTTCGGCGCATGTTCGCAGCTGCAGCTGCAGCAGTTCCTCTTTGTGGAGCGGCTCCCAATGCCATTTCTATACCCACACAGTTTTATCAAAGTTAGAACAACATTGGGCTTTTAAAATATCAGAAAATGTTTTCATGATATGAGCAGATATATCAGAAAATGTTTTTATGAATAAAGACTTAACAGGGTTTTTTTGTTTGTTCGTGGGAAAATGAGTCAAATAAACACTTTTCAGAGCCAACTAAAAGCTCATAAACCAAAAACTTAAACCCAACCGTTTTTTTCTTTTGGTCAGCCTTTTCATCAACTTTCCTAATGATTTGCAATTCAGTGTTTAGGTCTAATGATGTCTTTTAGTCACATATAAAACACTTCAACATTTTCACATTGGTAATGGAGGTAATAGAGTAATCACTGATAATGTTTTAACTTCAGGGATGTAATGGACTATATAAAAAAGGCACATTATATACTGTGTTGTTTTCGTTGTTGAAAACACTCACCAAGCACATTCATTAAGAGTATGTTTCGTTCAAGGAATTTGGAAGAGAAGAAAAGAAAATGGTTTTCCCTCACTTTCCTCACCAAAATGTAAGAAATTTGGTTTTTGCTCTCCTTAGACTTTTTTGCATTCTCATTTTCTTTTCCACTTTTCTTTTCTTTTTCTCTCTAACCAAACAAGAAAAATGTTTTCTTTCTCATTTTCTTTTCATTTCCTTCTCAAATTCCCTGAACCAAACATAGTGTAAGCAAAAAAATTTAATTGAATTCAAAAAAAGTGCTAATTTTTACTTGAATACTCTGTACTAAATTCTTGATCCCACAAAAGCAAAAGGCTAATTTCTTGCAAACATTTGCACAATAAATTAATAATGCAAATTTGCTTTGCCAATTTTCTAGAAAAGACTAAAGAACAGTAACAATAATAAGGATTGCCAAAGCATGTGCTAGATTTTTTATAATTTACTTGTTATTTTCAATTTGTTATTCCTATTTACAGCAAATACGCATCTAACTATAACAATACGAAAACTTTATGAAACTTATCCACACCAAATGACGAAATTGAAGAACAGAACAATGCAAAAATAAGATCTGCAGGTCTGGGTTTCATGTGAATCCTCAGAAACACACGGTAACAGAACAGATCTGAAGCGCGATGTTTCAGATCTGGATTTTTTCCCCACAGATCAAACAATTCACCAATGATTTACAAAACAAAAACATGTAAGAATGTGTTTCTTAAATTCTGCAGATAGTAGAAACAGAATTTGATTTTATTTTTTTTCGATTGAGAGGAATTGAAAAGGGTGAAAATGGAAGAATACCTCTGTAATTCGGATTTGGATGTTGAAGACCACGGTGATTCGGCGAAGAGTCGATCGGGAAGCCGGAGTCTAAGAGGAAGAAGAAGGTTATATACTCTTTGTGGATGTCTAGTTGGATTTCGACACACAGCATTTACCAATCATCTCTTGCCACGTCACCTTAAAACTATTATTTCTCGCCACGTTGTCTAAAGACCTGACTTTTAATGACTTCACCAAGAAATTTCTACAAATTGATTGTTATTTATCAAAATTTGTAAGCTTTGATTTTAAAATATAGAAAAAATATATTGTGTTTTAATATAAATAATTTCCTTATAAAGTATGATTTCAATTATTAAATTTCATAAGATATATTTATATACAAATGTAAATATTAATGACCAAATTGTCACTCGTACATTGGAGAACATGAAAAAAGAATATATTAGCTTATTTTCAGAGGAAGGGAATACTTACTATTTATCTCCACTTTAACTATACATGTATATGATACGATGAACCTAACACATACGGAGTACAAAAATTTACTAATTTTTAAAAATACATTGTACTACCTCTACCTACAAAAAGATGTTTTTTACTTTTAGAGGTACCCCTACTTTGATTATTATAACAAACAAATGCCTCATCTTTAAATTACAACAAAAAACTATCACAACTTTAAAAAATGTAACAAAGGAGTTTTCCTTGACTGAATTTTGAGAATCCAGCTAATGAATACAATGTGACGTTCTGTTTAGCTTCCTAGTGTATATACTTTCAAATTAACTTCTAATTTACCCAATACTTAATTAACTTTGTATTTGACACATATAGAGTCAATTTTTTTAAAAAAAATCAAACTTTTATTTTATTTATACAATTTAGTTTTTTTCTTCTAATGAAAATATATTTTACGGAGTACATTTTAATTTTATTTAACTCCGTGCTATTGATAATATTTTTATTTTTATTTTAGAATTTTGAAAAATTTATAATTTACAATAGACTTCATATTTTAAACATAAGTAGGAATAACATTTTAATGATTGTCTTTTATGTAATTTTAAAGATTTATTTGGAATATTTAAAATTTAAATTTAAACAAATACGTATTTTTATTATTATTTACTCTATTATTTATATTTAAATAATACGCCATTATTTTTTATTAAGTATTATTGATACACGTAATGAGTTGCTATAAGTCATCTAAGTACTTTTTTAAAAGAGACATTCATGCAACATCGTGTTTACTTATCTATTTAAATTATAACTTCAAAAGATGGTAAGTATTTTAAATTTAAATAAATAAGAAACTTTCCTCTTTAAGTTACAATATAGACAATTATTTAAAAAGTACTCCATAATTGCTAGTTTGGTTTAAAATATTTTGTAAATTAAAAAAAAATTCAAAATACTAAAATAAAAAAAAAAGCTTCTAGCTGGAAAGCATGGGGTTAAAATCAAAAATAGAATTTGAAATCTACCATTAAAAAAAGAAAAAAATGATATTGTATAAGTAAAATATAATTTTAAAAAACTAAAATTTGACTTTATATTGTGTAAAGGGACAATGTTCTAATGACATTAACCCCTAATGTCATCCTATGGCACGAGCTCCGTTTGAGGTCCCTACGGTGCTCTGTTTGAAAAATTGATTGTTCCTACCCCCTCTAACCCCCCCGGTAAACCCCCCCCCCCCCCAACTCGGCCCGACCCGAACCAACCCCTCCTCTCCCGTCAATTGCACCCCACAAGATGTAGTTGACTTTGGAGTCAAAATTTGACTTCAAAGTCAATTACATCTTGTGGGGTGCAATTGACGGGAGAGAAGGGGTTGGTTCGGGTCGGGCCGAGTTGGGGGGGTTTACCGGGGGGTTAGAGGGGATAGGAACAATCAATTTTTCAAACAGAGCACCGTAGGAACCTCGGGTCATCCTATGACATTAATTTCCAATGTCATGAAAACCGTGGTGATGTGTAAAATGCAAAGTTAATCATGCAGAGAACAAGTTACAAGTTAATTTGGAAGCCATGTAGAATGCGACATGTACATTAGGAAGCCAAGTGGAAGGCCACGTGTGCTCTCACTAGTCAGATTCTCAAAATTCTGTAAAGGGGTACTCCTTTTTAAATTTTTTAAAGATGAGATGTTTTTTGTTACAAGTTAAAGATGTGAAACCTTTTTGTTACAATGTTATCTGTAGTCTTTTTTTATTTTCTATCATGTTAGTGTTAATTTATTACTAAAAATATAATTTTACAATGATAATATATCTTTCTTGTCATATATAATTCTAAAGGCAGCTCTTGATGCGTCATTTGTAAATTAGAATCGCTTTCTACTACAATCATAGACTACTAATATGATTTTTCATCGAAATCCCAGTCCACAATCATGGTCATTACTTTTGTGTTATTCATCTAACCAATACCATAATACATCACTAGACATAAGGTTGATGTCAAATTATCATTTTAGCCTTTAAACTAATACCAACATGGCAGAGGATTATAAAAAGACCATTTGTGAAAAGACACTCATAAAAGGACTACGGAAATAAAATTTGATAATAGAAGACTAAATATGAAAATTCTTTTGTTATAAAGGACCAATTATGCAAGTATTCAAATCATTACTACTTGGATAGTAGCAAGGCCCAAGAGAGTGCCCTCTAATGTTATCTCTCAAGTCTCAACTTTACTGTTATTGAGTGCCCAAACAAAAAATTGTGTAAAATGCAAGTGTATTTATTCATTGTTTCAATACAGGTATTCCACTGTGTAAATTATACTCCCTATATGGAAGAATAGGAAATAACTGCTAAAATACTCCCTTTTGCAAAACTCTTCCGCCCTAATTTTTTTGTGTATCCCATAAAGTACTTCTATCCTACCTAAAATGTCTGAAATACCCCCAAAACAACTTCTACCCACAATAAACTGCGTTATGGGGTGCACTTCAGACACTTTAGGTGGGGTAAAAGTGTTTCACCTGGTGCGCAAAAAATTAGGCCGGGAGAGTTTTGTGAAACGGGAGTAGTACATTAGGAGTCAAAAACAACTGTGATTTGGTACAAATGCTAACTCATATACAGCCAGCTGACTAAAAATGCAATGATCCAAGATGGAAGAGCAGCAGAACAAAGACTTAGAAATGGGTTTCACGAAATCTATTTCAGCCAAACAAGTCAAAGCCTACCGTGTGTTCCGATTAATGCTGCCAAACAGAGCTTTAGAACAGCAGCAGCTAAATTCAATTCTGTCAGAGCTTTACTTCCACCGGAAAGACCTCCCGCCTTTCTGTCCCACACCGGTCCCTTCAAGACCAGAAGAGAGGAGTGACTTAGAATCTGGTCGCCACTTCAACTCTTTCAGAACAGAAAATAGTGTTGCTAGGGCTGGTGTTATTTCACTATCTTTAATGTTTTTACAGGAAACCACTCTAAGGCTCTGAAGTTCCCTCCAAGATTCTATGACTGAATCTAATCCTTCTGTTGTGAGTAGCGAGCATCCAACTAAAGAGAGGGCTTTTAAACTCCTACAATGAGAAACATAACGCCTCATAAAGTCATAGAAGTAGTTACTGAAAGAAGACAACATATTTATGGAACAACAAATATTTGTAACTTGTTTTTGGGAACAATTTTTCTGCAGTCTTTACCTCTAAGCAGGGGAAAAAGATAAAATATTAGCAAGAAAGGTTGACAGATTAAATGGCCAAGGGTTAGGACGCATAGGCTCTGCTTGTTTCCAGGAAAATAAACTGTTGCTTGTGAAAATGGTTTCAGATAAAACTTCCAGGAAACCAATTTAAGTGGATAATATTTTTCTAGAAATAAGTTCTTTTATGTATTGAAAGAATGTTAACAAAAATAGAAAACAAAAAAAACTGTTACCCGAGAATGACTTACCCATTTGACAATGTCTTAAGGAATCAATGAAAGCATTTACAGGTGAGAAAAACTTAATTCAGAAAATGCTTTCCAGAGCCAAACACTGGGAAAACAAAAACACATTTTCCCGGAACATGTTTTCTTGTAAACAAATGAAGCCTAAGCCATTTTACTTTGTTTAAAGTTCTCTTTCATGATGATAGATCTAATAATTGCAAATTCATCATACAGCTATATCTAACTTCATAATATTGTATACACATTTCATAAAAGGAAAAATTCATACTCCCTAACGAGTTAAACGACATAATTAACAGTTATAGATGTCTATATCATGCAGCAAATACTTCACACAGCAATTCACAAGATAGAGAAGTATCATTCATACCGCAGTACAGAGGAAGAGGAAAATGCATTGTTGTCCAGTCCCCAACAATCCTCAATTGTAAGTTCTCTCACGGGTGTGCACACTATAAACAACGCTCTAAGACTCTGCTGATCTCGTAAATGACAACACTGCAAATGCAACTCTTCAAGAGAAAGACAATATCCCAAATGTTCATCGGGGCCCGGACTTAAATCAACAGTTTTACATGACCGAAGCTTCAAAGTTTTCAGATTTTGACAATATGACAACGCCGACAACCACCCACCATCCATCCTATGATCACAAAGCATGAACTCCTCCAGCATATGACAACATTGTCCTATAGCTTTGATCCCATCATAGCTTCCCTCACATCCAACCAAATCAAGCTTCACAAGACGCCTGCAAGACTGAGCAAGAATGGTCAAACCTATATCAGAGACCATAGAGCTGTAAAACCCGTCTAAATTTCCAACCAACTTTAGTATCTGCAGATTTTTACACCCAGAAATCCCTTTCAGAGAGAAATCCTCGCAGCAATGCAATTCTAGTTCCTGCACTGTCTCACAGTTATCAGCCACGAATTTCAACCCATCTTCGCTCGTGTTGATCATAACAATCCTCCTTAGATTGGAACAACCCTCTACAAGAATCTTAACTCCTCCATCAACAACTTGTGATTCCAAAATATCATCTTTTCTCACAAACCCACAATCTATAGAGCTTGAGTCTAAGTGAACTGATAGTAGCCTGTGTGAGATCATAATAGAGGAATTCCTCTTCCATTTCACGCAGGATCGAACAATGTCAATGTCAATCAGGTTAGGAAACCTGTAAACGAGCCTACCCGATTCCAGAAATTCCCAATCCAACAGCTTAATTGACTGAACCAGTTTGCCACTTAGCTTACACCACCGCTTACATACCAAAGAATTTGAAATGTGATGAGACCCAGGAAGCTTCGAAAGCACATTCAACAGCAGTGCGTCCGAAATGAGAGAAGTATAATCTGGGTTGGGGCAATGCCGGGTCGGATCCAACTCTTCTGAGCCACCAAGTGTCTGAGCATCCAAGTCAGGCTCGGAAGGCGGAGTTGTGGAATTGGACTGGCTCTGCAGGCGCAATTTCATAACCACATTCCTGAGAGCTTGTTGAGCGTCCCCTTTGTTCGCCCAGAGCTGGCCGTCCGACCAGTTCGACGGTGCCTGCCGTCTCTTCACCTGCTGCTGCGGCGGCGGGTTAATTTGGTTAGGGTTTAGGCCTGCGCCGTCTTCTTCTTCAGGAGGATACATTTGCGGCTTTCCCTTCGAGTCAACCTTTGGCCTGATGTTAGGGTTTCCGCAAGTCTCCAACTTTCTCCTCGATTACCACGCCAGCTCTTCAACATCGCCTGCACCTTGGAATGTTAAAAATTCCCAATTCTCACTTTCCGATTAGGGTTTGAAAACACAGAGATGACATTTAAGCATAGTGAGAGAGAAAGACAAGAAGAAAATGGCGAATAGTAAAATGACAAGTTTCTCTCTCTCTATAATTGGGGGCAGATAGATGAGCGAAGAGTCCTTTTTCCCCGTACAATTTCTTTGTTGTTACTTGCTTCTAGATGAGCCAACGATTATTAACAACAACGAACAACCCAGTTAAATCCCACAAGAGTAGGGTCTGGGGAGGGTGTGTGTACGCAGACCATGCCCCTACTCGAAAGTAGAGAGGCTGTTTCCAAAGAGACCCCGGCTCAACGTCGAAAGTTGCATTGCTTGACTAACTGCTACTTCATTAATTAAAGAAGCGCAAATAGTTTAGATATCCATTTTGATTTATTCCATCACACCCCAAAGCCAAAAACAAGTGAAATTTTGGCTCCATCGGAGATGATGGAAAACCAACGATTATTAAGAATAATTAAATTAAACTTTAATCACAGATTAATAATAAGAAGTAGACCATGCATCTGATATTTTTAGAAGTTTTATATTTAGCACAATTGTCTCCCAATAGAGTTGCTGAAAATCGAAGTCGAGTCTACCCCTTGGGGCATTCCTGTTTTTGCCAACTGCACAATGTCCACCGACTTGTTATTTGCTTCTATAATCTCCTGCTTGTAGAAAAAAAAAGAAGAAAAAGAATCAGCAATGGAGCCTTGAATTTTTTTTCAAAAAAATGTGAAAAAATCAAATTGAAAAATATAGCTAACTCTTGATTTGTATCAAATTGAATAGTTACTACGATATTTTGGAATAGTACAAAATAATTTCTCATACTTCTCGTTATAATCTTTTTATACTTCATATTTCTTCGATAGTACTGAGTAATAAGTCCTAATAACTAATAAATTTATTTTGATATTTTAATTACTTTTATCATAAATACTTGTATATATTCTAATTCTATTCGAGCTTTAATTTTCTTGTAGACCAGCTAAAAAATACTAAGAAAAATTTTAAATAGTATTTTGTTTTTATTCATTCTTTTTAGGTTGTAAAAAAGTTTGCTTGTGCAAACTGAAATGAAACAAGTTTTACAACTTTGGAGTTTTAAAGGGCAAGGTTCCCATGACATTGGGAACCAATGTCGTGGGATGACCCGGGGGCGCTCCGGTGTCCCGTTCGTAAAATTGACGGTTCATACCCCCTAACCCCCCGGTAAACCCCCAACCCGGTCCCGACCCAAACACATCCCCCACCCTCTTCAATTGCTCCCCACAAGTTGATTTTGACTTTGGTTCCCAATGTCATGGGAACCTTGGTGAGTTTTAAATCTAAACCTACTTTTATTGGTGTCAAAAAATTATAAAACCTAAAAAAACACAATAAAATGTCAATTTATTAGTTTATTGCTAATTTCTCATCAATATTTTGGATCTTTCAAATTGCTGGCCTCGGACAATCTCACGCTGTCACGCAGATTTGGGATACCATATATCCTACGAAGAGGTGTTATCGTGATTTTAAAATTCATATGTAAAATATACTCTGTATATTTATTTAATACTCCTTCCGTTTGCAAAAAGACTTCTCATTTTGATTTGGAGGCAAAAATAAGGAAGTATTAAATTATAGTTGATTTCCAATTTTGCCCCTGATGTGATGGATAAAAGTAAGATGTGATGGATAGATTACTAGAGAAAAAGTATGATGTGATAGGTGGGGTATGAAAAAGTAAGGGTAAAAGTGGTTTTTTAATAGAAAGGGAAAGTGTTTTGTTGGAAGTGGAAAAAATGAAAGAGGAAGTGTTTTTGAGAACGGAGGGAGTATATTTTTCATGAGTTAACAATTGGATCTTGTTCTTTTAACAAGATCTGGTAATACATATAATAATGTTATGAACATAATTACATATCATATTAATTATAGAGAATATGGGGCTAAAGACTATAAAAAATTATCATTTCACAAATTCCTACGTAGTATTATTGCATGGAAAATGCTAGGGTGACACCACATGGGTGCACCCATGGTAGCACCCATGTGGTGGCACCCTAGCATGGTCCTTATTGCATATCATATTAAAACTAGTGGGTGTGGATCATGCCATCACACCATGAGTGACTACCACTCAGTACTATGTTAGTTTCTCTCTTTTTTATCACGTTCTGGGTGTATGAATCACATCTATCACGCTTATTCCTTTTTTATTTTCATCATGGTCCGATGTGGCACCTAACTCTCGACAATGGTAGCCTTCCCTTTTTTACACACACCGTAGTGGCGTTCATAGTCTAATCACAGAGTACTTATTTTTTTAGATGTATAAATAATCTAATTTGATTTATTTCATTTAAATTACATAAACTATAATGTTGTTATGCAACATTCCTTTCCTTTTCACATTTTCTAAAAAAGATAAATTACCATTCCATAATTACATGTGACTCAACTATTAAACATATAGTTATTCAAATATTAACACAGTCACTAAAAGTTCGGGGAGTGTAATTGGGAGAGAATGTGTCGGTTTCATCAATTTTATATGGAGTATCGCATGTACTTGATGCCATATTATGACACGGGACAATTCCTATGACATTGGAACCTCATATCATGAGATGATACGAGCCTACTACATGGTGTCTCATTTGTAAAATAGATAATTCCCACCCCCAATTCCTCGGTAGACTCTCTCACCCCACTCTCACCCTGAACGCATTGCTACATCCTTCAATTGCACCTCAAGAGTTAAATTTTTTTACTCCAAAATCAAATTCAATTGGAGGTGTAATTGAAGGGAGTGATAATGTTTGGGTCGGGGCAGAAGAGTTTACTGGGGGCTAGGAGTGATAGAAATTATCAATTTTATAAACTGATACTGATTCGTGTGCAGTTGTCCAATCACTGTCATGATTCCATTTTTTAATTAAATATTTTATAAAGAGAATTTGGAGAAACAAAATAAACTTTGAAGAAATTATAAAGAGAATTATAATTTTTTTTAAATTTTGTCTACGTAATGTTGTCTACTCCAAAGAGAATATATTTTAATGTTGTCTACGTAATTTTTTTAAAAAACAAAGGATATTTATAATTGAATTCTTTTTTTAAAATATCCAACGACCACGATTTGAAACGTTGGAGGAGGGGGGCAACATATTTGTTGCAGCATCACTGCATCAAACCTTTTACACATGCCATTCGATGCCCGAATGATTAAAGGGGACACTGTGTAACAACCCCCCAGACGTTAAACAGGCCTTAACGCCTGAGTATTTGTCTATTTTTGATTTTTTTCAGTTAAAATTGGTAAACTTTGACTTCAAATTAAATAAAACTGATATTAGATATTGATACAAAATAGTTTTATCACATTTATTATATCAAAGATTTTCAAAATATTATTTTATCTAATTAACATACAATATAAATTTTATTTAATTATAGGAAAAATATTAAAAATAATTGATTGAAAAAATTAAAACTAAACAAATACTCCTTCCGTCCCCCATAGATCTTCCCAATAGCCTTTTTTCTTTGTTCACAATAGATCTTCTCATTTCATTTTTTTACAATTAAAATACGACAACTACCCTTACTTACTTTATTTATTACACCTTACCCACCCCATTTAATACACTCTACCCATTTTCATTAAGGGTATTACAGTAAATTTTCATCTTTTTTCAACTTTCCTTAAAAATCACAAAAAGTCAAAATGAGAACATTTTAGGGGAATAGGGGAATACTTTAAAGTTTAAAGCTAAATAACATTTGTTTTTGAAAAGACCGAAAAAGGGCTGCCCATGAAGAATTTTCTAACACTGGTATGACAATTTAAACGGATTAGTTACTTGAATTAGACGCCATAGACCGGAGAATCAGTTGCATTTCCAATTTTACCCCCTGACGGCCAACGTGGAGACCCCGCAACGCGGCTCAACGTCAACGAATGAAAACCACCGCCACCGGCGGCTATATCTATATATCTTCCTTTACCCTCTCACTCCTCTCACCGGCGGATTCCCCACCGTCCATCTCCGGGAGGAATCCTTAAACCCCAATTCATTTATTCCAAGATTGACAATCCACGCCGGGAAGTCTTCCCAGTTTCCGAGAGCCTGCTTTGAATTCTGTGACCATTTGTTGTCGATTATGTATAGATCTGGAGCTGTAATGGCGTGGAACGTCTTCAAGTTCTGCACCGCCCTGCGCGGGCTGGGCTCGATCATGATCCTGCTGGTCCTCGGCGTCGTCGGCGTAAGCTATTATGCCGTTGTCATCACCAATTACGGGCCAATCCTCGCCGGTGGCGGCAGCGTTTCCGATATCCTCATTGCTCTAATCGTGATCATGCTGTTTCATGGTTTGGTAATTCCCGCACTACTTTTCCCCCACTAGCTGTATTTAGTTAGTCACTTTTGCTCTATCATCCAGCTAAATGAGCCATTGATTGGAGTAAATTCTTAGTCTGTCTCTTGTTCCTTTGTTTATCGGTTAATGTCTTAATGCTAGCAAATTGATAGGGGTTTAGTAGTCGATTGTTGATACTTATAGAGACAATAACTTTAATTTAAGCTGACTTTGTACAATTTATGAAGTGAATCGACCATATCAAATTATTTTCTGTGTTGTAACCTTGATAATCCAAGTTTATCTTACAATGATAATCTGAAATTTGAAATTAAAGAAAGATTATGTATATTTTAATCTATAAGTGCGCTATGAGAAGTGTGGCTGTGGATTTCTGCTGAGGTCTAATGATGAAACTAAAGCTCTTATGCAATTGCAACAGCTGGTTATGCTATTATGGAGTTACTTTTCTGTTGTTTTTACGGATCCTGGTAGTGTGCCTCCAAATTGGAGGTC
Organism: Cuscuta campestris; assembly: GCA_900332095.2. NCBI lineage: Eukaryota > Viridiplantae > Streptophyta > Magnoliopsida > Solanales > Convolvulaceae > Cuscuta > Cuscuta campestris. The sequence continues at coordinate 1,283,926 of OOIL02001452.1, forward strand.
AGCATCGGACGAAGAAAGCGGAGAGATTGATCCCTTGACTGCAACAGACTTAGGTAACTCTCATGCTGATGATCCGCCACACCCAAGCGTCCGGTTCTGTAGGAAGTGCAACCAGACGAAGCCACCTAGATGCCACCATTGTTCTGTTTGTGAGTTCTTGCAAATTTTCTCAATGTTTATTGTGTTTCCTCAGCAGCCCAATGACAAGTTCGTTCTGATTGTTTACATATCATAGGTGGGCGGTGTGTGTTGAAAATGGATCACCATTGCGTATGGGTTGTGAATTGTGTTGGTGCTTTGAACTACAAGTATTTCCTTCTCTTCCTGGTATGGTCACTACTGTGATTTTTGGTTATAATAGTACTACTGTAGATGGATGCCCACATTTCAATGTATAGGTTTAAGGGTTGTTTACCTGTATAAATTTTGGATATCATAGTTAGAAATATTAATCCAGAGCAGGAAACCCATTTTGTGGGATTTGTCCTTCTTAGCTTTAGCAGTTAGCACACCCATTTGCAAACATGCTTCACTGTATTTCTCCCTTTGTAAGCATAATTTCTAATATGGATGCATATATTTGATTACACCTTCTTATTAAAGCCTTGAAGGCGATATAGGTGTGTAGGCATTAGTGTTATGCATTCCTGAGTCCTGACATTATTTGAGGTATTTTGACGAAATATCTGTCTCCATTGACAGAGTGGCAGTGAACATATTAACGTATATTCCAATTTCCATCCCTCAAGTTTCTCAAAAAAGTTAAAACAAAAACTTCACACAACATTTATAGAAGAGCTAAAACAAAAACATGGGAACATTGATAAATCATTTGTTTTAAATGGTTGTTTGGCCATACTTTTATTGTTACATACCGTAGTGCTTTTGTACCTCATCCTCTGAAGATATTTGGTGTTTGCCAAGCCAAGTGTACTTGTGCTGAAAAGTGGCAATAAGTTGTAGAAAAAGTAAACCATGTGTGATATTTTCATAACATTTTTAAAGCACATTAGTTCATGCGTTATATTTTGCCATGCATTTGTGGATTTGGCAAAACACTTGGTTCTTAATTGGAACATATTCATAAACGAAAGAATGTTTCAAACTATATGCTTCATGTTCGTTTTCCATTCTGGATGAGATTTCATTTGGTTTCAAATATCAGCAAGGCTGAATATATATAAATAATCTATGGTTGAAGTCATATTTATTGATTTAAATGCTCCACTGCCAGTTCTTGTATGAGTATGTACGATTATACGTAAACTTAGATCTTTTGAGGACCCTTGTCATATCACTAAATAAGCAGATCGTATTTTTGTGCATGCAGTTTTACACATTTCTTGAGACAACCCTCGTAACACTATCATTATTACCGGGCTTCATTACATTCTTCACTGATGAAGAGGAGATACCTGGTACTCCAGGCACCCTTGCAACTACTTTCCTTGCCTTTGGTAAGCTGTATGATTTTTCTTCGTGGCAAATCCTTTGTGCTTAAACGTACTCCTCAAAAAAAGCATAAGAGTTCTATTCTGATGACAGTGTTGAACCTTGCTTTTGCTTTGAGTGTATTTGGATTTCTGATTCTGCATATCTCGCTGGTCTCGGGGAATACCACAACTATTGAGGTGATCTTTTATACCTATCAGAATTTTCGTGCAGATTTCGTAACTAATACTCCCTATGTCTCTAGAAGAATTCTGCTCTGTTTTTTTCACGGAGTTTAAGAAAAAAAATTGTATGGTGTAAGTTTATGTAGGAGTGAAAATTATTCCAAGCTGCTCACTTCTTTCCCTAAATGGAATGAGATTTTTTTGGGACAATCGGGAAAAAAACATAAAATTCTTTTAGGGTGTATGCTTAATTTGAAACATTATTTCACCATCCATTTTCCTGGTCCTTTTCATGGTCTGAAGTAGAAACGAAGGAACAAAACTGAAAGTGTTAATGGCAAACTTCACATTTGATTTGATGGATAGCATCATTACACTTGGTACATTCTGTGAATGTCCTTAACTAGTCCTCGCTTGAAGCTCAATGACAGTAGTTGAGAAGAAATGTTTTACAGTTGGTGGCTGCAAGACTTATGTGGCCTTAACATCTTTAGCAACTGAACTACTTTGAATCTGTTCTTTTAGGCATATGAAAAGAAGAAAACTCCAAAGTGGCGCTATGATCTTGGTCGAAAGAGAAATTTTGAACAGGTGAGGTGACTTGAAAAAACAGGTTCTTGCAATGAATATTCACTCTTAGAATTGAGTCCTCCTTTACATTTCTTTTTTTGTTACAAGAAAGATTCTCTGTTTTCCAAACGTGTATTCCATCTTGTATCTCAAGTGTTCCAAGTTAGACGCAATAATGTAATGTGCAACCATGTAATTTCATTTCTTGTCTTAGGTGTTTGGGACAGACAAGCGGTACTGGTTCATGCCAGGCTACTCTCCAGAAGATTTGAAACGGATACCCGCCCTTCACGGGCTTGAATATCCGTCCCGGCCCGACTTTGATGCCCAGGAATTCTAGGCAACAAAAAGCTACTGAAGGTAACCCCTCATTGACTGACCTTTGTGATATAGGCCCATCTTTTTTTTTTTTTTTGAGAGAGAGAGAGGTGCTGTGCTGCCTGTGCATCCCTGAGTTGTGATATGTAAGATATAAGCAAAATACCAATCTAAAATACACACACACACACACAAAATATCTAACACCAGTAATTTCTTCAATTTTGTGGTGATTATAGAGGATGTAGATTAATCTTTCTGTAACACCCCAAACTTTGTTGTAACAATGTTATTATCTTGTCTCATTAAACTTTTTACTGAATTGGAGCTACTGTTGAACTTAAATCCCAATTCTAAGGGCAACCATTATCTGGAGAGCCATGCAGGGCAAAGTAATAACATCTCGCAAGCTTTGTTCCGTTCAACTTATTTTTTCAAATTATTACTTATTCCATTTAGCATTCTAGAAAAGTGTGTATTTTAAACACAAAATCCAAAAGTATCTCAAACACTAAATTTAATGTTTTCAAATGATATCTAACAACCTTTTAGCATTAGCTTTTTCTACCTTAGTTTACATCTTTAAGAAGAAGTTATCCAATAAACTAACGTTGTTCTCAAATGAAACCATTATAATGGTAACGCACATTACACATGTAATGCATTAGATCAACTTTATAAAAAAAAAAAGGACAAGCAGAAACTATCTATTTAAAAACTTTTGTGACTATTCTTAACTGCAAAACTAAATACTTCGTCTCTCTATTATGTAAGTATTCTCTTCATTTTTATTTTTTTCTATAAAAAAATCATATTCATTTAAAATATACCTCTGTCCCTAAGTATTTGTTCATTTTTGACTTTTTTTAGTCAACTGTTTTGAATATTTGACTTATAACTTAATAAAATATATATTGTACATGCATTTTGAAAATATTTAAACTCATAAATCTAATAAAACTACCCCGTATTTTGTATCAATATCTAATATCTTTTTTATTCAATTTGAGGTCAAAGTTTACCAATTTTGATAAAAAAAGTCAAAAGTGAACAAATACTCGAGGACAGAAGGAGTATAAACTTTTCTTATATATGTCGGGTCGGTATCATTTTAAACTAGAATCGTGTCTTCCCCTACATGAAATAAATTGTTAAAATAAATTGTTAGAAGCCTTAACAAATAGCCTTGCACCGCAATAGTACAATAAGTTTAATTTTTTAATTGGGGTCCCTATATCTTTAATTCATTGACTATTGTTATAATAATATATTCAAATTGGTGTTTTTATGCAATGTTGTATATTTATTGTTCAAGAAATGATATATTCATAAATATTTTGGTCATAAAATATACAAATTTGCCACATATGTACCTCATCACCAAGTAAAATCAATATTTTTAAATAATTTAAAAGAAAATTTGAATACATAAATGACAAGTTAATGTATTTTCTAAACAAAATATTCGTGACTCCAACATTTCTCATATTCTTCTCGTGGTGCAGTGATAAACATTTAGTTAAACTGTATGGTGGCTTGCAAACATATCAAACACAATGATAAAATAGTTGTTCTTACTGTTACTATATTTTATGAAAATAGTAATTATGATATACTCCTCCTGTCTACCTTAGATCTTTCCAGACACTATTCACAAGGTCAAACTTAATTCACTTTGTTTGTTTATTTTTACGACTCATTTCATAAAATAATATAGTGTTGTCTCTTTAGTTTTGTAGTGAAATTTGCATTAAATAGGACTAAAACATAATGACTTTTTTAATGTATGACTTAAATTTTTTTATTCCCTAAATAGGACTTAACAATGACCTAGTGAAAGGAATAATGTGATGGATATTTAGTTGAATAATGACTACTTTATAATGACAAAAAGTCCTACATTGGGAAATAAAAACATATGGTTCTATATTGGAAAAGTCATTATATTTTAGTCCTATTTAGGTAAATTTCTCGACTTTTTATGTGGTTTATTACTACATAGATTTTATATTAAAATTTTACCTCTATATTCAAATAAAGTGAATTGAAAATAAAGTCAGTTAAGCCTCGTAACGCGCAATGAGAAGATATTAGGAGGACTTGGAGGGAGTATTTTTTTTATGACCCACCTCACAATACCATTTGGGGATATTTTGATTTTTGATCCATCATTATTGGTGCTACTCTTTTTTGTCCTTCTCGTTGCTCGATCTCTTTTAGGTGGGCTGAGGCTGGCTAGGATCCGGGCCCCCACTCTTTGGATCACATGGCACCTTACCCCATAACCCCACTCTTTTATTCCTCCTCCTCAAAATCACTCTTTTCCCTAATCGTCATTTGTTATTATTTCACACTACTGTCATCGACGCATCTCCAGACTGCTGCTAGTGCTGCGGAGCCTCTCTTTTTTCCCCAAAAAAGTGGTGCGCATCAAGAATTCGATTCCGCAACCACTGATCGCAAAATGCAATTTTGATAATAAAAATCCTCTGGCACCTTGGGAGTTGGCGGAGAATCAGGAGGGTGAGGTCAGCTTCCGGGTGAACTTGCTTGCAACTACTGTGTTGTGGTGTGATTTCTCCTGGGGCTCAAAGATATTGGCCTTTCGAGTTTTCGACGGACAGTATGATTATTGCGTCAACGAGGTGCACTCCAACTGGAAGGTCAACACCGACGGGTTTTACATTTGCTGCGGTGAATTCCCAGAAGACAACCAATTCCGCAGACTATATGGCTGGAATGACGCTAGGGAATCAGCAATATAATGCTTTGAGTAGATAGAGTACGTAGACGTAATAATATATTTAGGTACGACTGAGTACCATTATTATTATTATTATTATTATTATTATTATTATTATTATTATTATTATTATTATTATTATTATTATTATTATTATTATTATTATTATTATTATTATTATTATTATGGGAAAAACATGTACTATATATGATGAAATGAATTATATTTTTCGACCAGATCCATTGTTTGCAATTCTAGAGTACCATTGTTAGAGCAATGCTAGGGGTACACCACCAAAGGTGTACTCCATTTGTCCTCCACCCCTTTCTCCACTACTCATTTTAATCCCATTTTTATTTATTTAATTTTGTTTTAGTTTCTTGCCCATTTTTGTGGTAATGGAGGGGTGGAGGACAAATGAGGTACACATTTGGTGTACCCCTAGCATTTTTCTTATTTCAATTGTGGTGAATTCCCCGCGGACGACAAATTTGTCCTCCTAAGTGGTTGGTCGGTCGTAGACTAATAATTGTTGTTGAAAGTTCGTGGGGGGCGCAGCGGAAATCACCAATTAAAAGCTATGCAAACAAAACAATCAACTATGTTGTAGAGAATATGCTGCAGCACTGTCACAGTAACAGATGACGGACAGTGTGCTATAACACTTCTCTGTCACAAGCACACACGTAGAAAATAAAGTAAAAACAGCAAGCAAGACACCAGAATTGTTCATGCAGTTCGGAGCAAATTCTCCTACGTCTGCAAGGCCCACGTCCGTGTAATAGCCCTTCCACTAAATCACCGTAAGAATTACACAATCAATCACAACAGAACCTTTTAATGTATTGATTTGTCTACTTACGAATGACTTGACGACAAACTCGGTTTGCGTCTATCTCCACGGCTTGTTACACCTTCTCAAAGATCTTCTTCAAGGACGTAGATTCCAATACACCTTCAAATAAAGATTTTCCTTGATCTACAAAAATATGCAGGCTGATCCGAAGCTCATAAATCAAGATTGAACCGTTAGAATTCAATCTCCACCGTTCAGATTGAAGCTCCACGGGTCCTTAGACTCCCCCTAAAATTTCAGCACGATCGGACAAGATTTGGTACTCCAACCAACAAGAAAACCAGGGCAGTATTTTCTGCAAAAAATCAGCAACTATGTGTAGATTGTAACTTCGATAACAGAAGATCCGCAACTCCGATTGACGTGAAATTTGAACACGTTGAAGCCCTATGTGTTGGGAACAGTCTCTGTAAATTTCAGCAAAATCCAACGGTCGGATCTCCGGTGATGATCAAATCTGTGCGGGCTGTCCAGAGAATTTACAGTCTCAAAATCTGCACCTTGTTTTTTCCTTTTGATCGAATTTGCTTCTGGTTTTTAGTAGTTTTGCCTGTCCAAAACCCTAAGGGAGGGTGAAGATATTAATAGAATAGAATAGCCACGTTAGAGTGTGCTTAGAATTCTCAACCATGGCCTCCTCCTTATGAATTGTAAACCAAATAGGATTAGAATCCAAGTAGGACTAGAATTCTCTCTTCAAGCTCTTTCCTCTTCCTCTTCCTTCACATGCTAGGACTCTAAATCTAAATAAAAAATCTAAAATAATTCTAGATAAATCCATTCGTTTGTCAAAAAACAATGCCAACACAATATGGAACTAACAGTTGTTGTTCATGATATAATTTATACGGAGTATTTTTTTTAATTTATTGTTTGCAATTCAAGGAGTACAAAAAATGGTGCCCCATTGCTCATTTTCTAAATATATAATTAATGAAATTCAAGTTTGTATAAAAGTCAAGAATCGGAAAAAAAAATTAGAATGGGAATGGGTAATCCGTTTGTGTGATGGAATGTTCAATAAATATAGAAGTCAAGATTATTGAGGAAATAAACAATATAAGGAATGGACGAAATATAGTGGCCCATATACAATAGGTGAGGATGTATTGGCCCATAATGTGAAAGCCCGGTCCTCCAATGAAGAGAGATCAATAAGACGAAAGTTGGGAGTGGGGTTATCCAATTGCCAGTTAAGCATCCGAGTATTGCACGAGAGGTGGAATCCCGACTATTCCTAGGTACCGGTGCCAAACCAATCACCACCGTTCGATCCGCTCCCATCATCACGAGATTCTATCAGCCACGCCATTCGCAATATTTTAAAGAGAAATTTACAACTAAAACATAATGACTTTCCCAATATAGGACCATATGTTTTTATTTTTCAATGTAAGACCTTTGGTCATTATTAAGTAGTCATTATTCAACTAAATTTCCATCATTACTGGACATTATTCCTTCCACTAAGTCATTATTAAGTCTTATTCAGAGAATAAAAAAGTTCAAGTCCTACATTAGGAAAGTCATTATGTTTTAGTCCTATTTAGTGCAAATTTCACTATTTTAAATCCGGATTTCAAGTCCGCGGTATAAAGAACACCAAAAAAAGACTCATTTTTTTAGTTAATAAACACAAAACGCGCTTTGCCCTTTAGGCTAATCTACTTTATGCCTCCTCCGGAAAAAGAATTCTGATTCAAGAAATTTACAAGGAAAAATAAAAAAAAATACTCCCTCTATCCCAAAAAGATTTACACGTTTCAAAAAAATTGCGTCCCACAATCTTCTACTCATTTTTATTAAAAACCACTTTTATGCTTACTTTTTCAAACCCTACCTATCACATCATACCTTTTTCCTAATAATCTACACATCACATTTTACTTTTACCTATCACGTCAAGGGTAATTTTGGAAAGTCAATACCAAATTATCATTCTTTTAAATTTAATTTTAGTCAAAATGTGTAAATCTTTTTGGGACAGAGGTAGTACTTTTCTCTGGTGCTAGGAGTGCCACCTGATGCGCGAAAAAACACGGTGCATAATGCCACAGTAGAGAGTTAAGAGCACTGGTAATGGGTTTGAAGCCCCGGGGCTTTAAATCGGGGCTTCAAACCTTCTCTCTACCACGTCAGCTTTAACTTACACCTAAAATTCACTGGAAATGGGTTTGAAGCCCCAGGGCTTCAAACCTTCATTTTTTTACATTTTTAAATATACATCTTCTAAAATTAAATTAATAAAATTAAATTAATTGATTATTTAATTAAATTGAAACACGAATAATAAAAAAATACATTAATTAAATAGAAAAAGCGACAATATTTTTAAAAAAAGATACATTAATAAAAAAACTAAGGTAAATTATATTTCTCCTTAATCTCTCTCATTCTTTGCTCGTAAATTATTAGTCCAAACTCCGACAACGTCCCGGGGTCAGTTTGCATGACTTTCATCTCCTGCTCCTTTGTTTTCAACTCCTCCTTTAGCTTCAACCTCTCTTGTTCCTGGAGATTGAACGCCCGAACTAGAGACAATGGATTTTGCCTTCTTTCTTCTGATCGGCCGTGGAATGGGGTCCTCGTCATCGGAATCTACAACGTTGAAGGGAGGGATTTGATCGGTAGAACCGATGGTCTCGTCGACCTCAACCTCGACGTCGACGGTGGATCTTTTTCGAAACGATCCGCCGTCGGGATTGTATAGTTGTTGCCACTTCAGGGAACGACTCAAAATCCTCAAAAGATCAATGGACAATGGGCACCTTGCCTTGGTTCCCGTCGTCTTGAGACCGGGTCGTGGCAAGCCGGAGAATATCGGCGTCGTTCGTAAACTCCGATAAACTTTCAGACTTTTTTGTTGATGTGGCTCCATTTGGAAGTGAGTTGGTCTCGAGTTCGGTAAGAGTTGTCCTTATTCATCGCCGTGAAAAACTTCTCCTCGATACGATCCCACATCACATCCTTCGTTTGCTTCGTACCTTTAAAAATGTATTACACAATTTTTTAGACACCATTAAATATAATATATAAAAATAAAAACATAAATATATTAGAAAAAAGAAAATTTTTACCAATGATAGGATGCTCGGAGACGTCAACCCAAGCCGAAGCCAATATGCACTCCTCCTCCGGCGTCCACTTTTGGATTGACCGTGCCGCCATGGTCAACATGCTTTTGGCTTTATGGCTTTTCTGGCGTGTACTTTTTTTTGATCCGGACAATTCCGGTTGAGTCTCCGGAACCGATTCTCGGTCGACGTACCCCGAATGTTGCGTCTCATATATCGGCGGTCGATCGCCCCACTGTTGGAACAACCACATCGCGGTGTCACTCGGCAGGAGATCGTCGGGAAAGAAGCCGGAGCCGGAAGGATTCATGTTGAATAGAGAGGGGGTAATTTTGAAATTTAAAATTTGGGAAGAAGAAGAGATTGAAGATGGAGAAGATGTGAGAGATTGGGAGAAAGGGGTTTGAATTTATAAGAATTTTTTTTGAAATGGGGTGCAACGGCTATAAAGCCGTTAGGGAGGGGGAGGGGAGTGGAATGACTCCGTGTCATTCCTTTGACGCAGTGCTGATCACGCCTGGAGGGGGGCGGTGTTTAACGCCGTCGGGGCGTTAAACGCCCCATCACGCCAGCGGGCGTGAAGCCCATTACCAGTGCTCTAAGAAGCTAACTAAATTTCTAATTGAAAAGGGGCGAAAGTGGAGGCGCCAGAGAGTTGTTGGCCGGCGGACTAGGGGGACTGTGGCGGCAGAGGCGGTTGTGGAGTCCCCGTCGTCGGCTGTCGTCTTCTCCCGGAAACAACGACATAGGAACCACAACACACCCTTAATGGCAAGAGTGACGAGAATTTACGCCTTCAATGACATGTGGTAATTCAATCCCTTCTTTAGAAATGGGGTTGTACGTGTTTGGCGCATTTGATAACTATGGGGGACATTTTGATCCATCATTATTGGTGCTTGAATAGTACTAAATGTGGATCCATCATTCATGAGAAAAACTTCCCAAGAAGGTGAGATTAGCTAGCTGGCCTGGATGAAAATGGTACTTAACCACACCGTGATAATTAAGTAATTAAGTGTAGAGGGCAAACAAGCTAAGTGTGAAATCTTTGGGGTTGGGTGGGTATGTGGGGCTTGCATCATTCATCCCCATTCTGTTTAGGGCACTGCATGCCACTTTCTCTTATGGGCCCTATCAACGAGCTAGAGATGGAAGGGTGTGCAGAAGAAGAAGACGAAGGCCGGGTGCCAGCAGTGACTTTGGAGGACTACTACTCGTTTTGTCCTTTGCTCGATCTCTCTTAGGTGGGCTAGACATTTGAGGCTTCGGGCCCCACTCTCATCGCGTGGCACCTTACACCACGCACTTTTGATGCTATATATATATATATATATCAGGGTATGTACGACCACCTTGAATTTATCACATTGCCTTGCTCATAACCTCCCTGATTCAATTAAGAAGAAGACGAGCTGAGGATGATGGTACACATTAATAATACCATGCCTACCCATAACCCAGTCCAGCCTCCGCAACCACTGGTCGTGAAATAAGTTTCCAATAGCGATAATCTGAGGCCGTGGACGTTGGCGGAGAATCAGGGGCGGGAGATCCGCTTCCTGGTGCAGTTCAATATATAGCATGACTCTTTTCAAGTGCTATTTCACGTGCGTGGGGCTCCAAGCACTATGTCGTTACAGTCTTCGACGGCCTCCATGACAGGTGTTTTGATGAGAGGCATTCTTATTGGCAAATCAGGCCGATGGGATTTTACTTCAACTATGGTGAATTCTCAGAGGACGATAAATTTGTCCTCCTAGGTGGTTGGTCCTAGACTAATTATTGTTGTTGATCATGCTAGTATAATTTATGTTTTTGAAATTTATTGTTTGCAATTCAAGGAGTAGAAAACGATGCCATGTCTTAAAAGATCTTTCTAGCATTTGTCTTAAATTTTCTAGTTTGCAATTTTTAGTTTGTTAAAAGATCTTTGCAATTTTTTTTGAATTGGGGGGGTGCAATGGCTATTATAGCCGTTAAGGGGGGAGGGGAAAGGAATGACGCAGCGTCATTCCTTTGACGCACGCCGGATCACGCCCAAATCACGCCGATG